>PVJS01006845.1:0-58282 GCA_004027185.1 Glis glis
GCCCTATTTTTTATACTTTATTTTGAAACCGGGTCTCACGAAGTTGCAGAGGGCCTCACTAAGGAGAGAGAGAGAGAGAGAGACAGAGAGAGACAGAGAGAGAGCTGAGGCTGGCCGCGAACCCGGATCCTCCGGTCTCCACCTCCCAAAGTACTGGGATTACAAGTGTGCGCCACCACGCCCGGCGTAGGAAATGAACTTTTGATAAATAAAACAACATAGATGATTTCCATATTATGCATAATTAAAGATGACAAAATAGAAAATGCCAATTTATCTATAGTGACAGCTGAAGAATAATGGTTGTCTGAGGATTAGCATGGAGTGACACAGGTTAGGGGATTTAGAAGGAGCAAGAGGAAACCTTGGAGGGTAATGGAAATGTTTACCAATTTGATTGTGTTGATACTTTCACAGGTGTACATATATGTCAAAACTTACCAAAATGTTCACCATAAATACACACAGTCAAATGTAAGTCAGCAATACCTCAAAAGCTGTTTTTAATAAATGAAAATTTAAAATTGAATTAAATAATGAGCTTAAAACTTTTTAATACTTTAATTTTACATGTATCTTTTGTAATAATTCTAAAATAATATTTTTATCCTTTTGATTAACTCAACTCTTTTAAACATAAATGATCAAAAAATACATTTTTTGTATATACAAAAATTCATCTTTCAATAATTTATGTTTAAGTACATTATGTATAAAACTTTATATGTAAGAGTTCAGGAGTTCATGTTTCTCTTTAAGAATTTTGTGATTGCTTGGTTGATCTCCTGCATGCTTTAGGCTTTTTGACTCAGTGTTGAAATTATCCTTGATGTGAAAAGATTTCATACTGAGACTCCCTGGTGGACACAATAATGAAGGTTGTTTGGTTGATATGTTTATTTTTTCAAGCTTTACCACTGCACTGACCCCCAAGTATTAAATCTCAGCATGAGGATGTTTATAAGTTACATTTATACAGCACAGCCATCCATAACACTTCAGGGATTTTATATTACAGTGTCAAGGTTATCTTCTCTCCGCCACTGTGGTTTTTCGTAATCATTGGGCCCTAACATTATGGTTTATGCTTATAAAATATTTTTCACCAAGGTTATATCTAACATGAATATTAGTGCAAATTTTTTCCTATGTCATTATAAAACAAATATCCTTTGGTACTTCATTCTTCCCTGACACATGATCTGCTTAGAGTTCATAAAATTTCCAAATATAAGATATATTCATTTGAGAACTTCAGAAAGAAGTTTTTTAAAAAAAGTTTTTCTGATCTGTCAATTTTATTTTCATCAAAATGTTATTAAACTGGATATTTATTGGATATTAAATTAAATACTGGATGCTGTTAGATAATATTTGCGTGTGCCAAATAATAACCTCACAATATTCCACCTAATGAGAAAGAAGGGAATAAAGATATTATATAACAAATTATAAGCAAAAAACACATGAAAATTCAGAGGGTCCTAGGCTAATGCTCAAAAATAGAAAATAACATGCTATAATGTATTTGATTTCTTCTTGGTAATAAGGAAACTTGAGTTTGAAGGAGACCTCAAAATTGTTTTGATGTCTTTGTCCAGTGTTCTTGTAATAGTACCATTTTTCAAAGCTTTGATACAGTTTGTAAAAGGCATATAATCCGTGCCTTCTATTCTTTTCTGGGGGGAGTGTCGATAAAAGTATTAGTATGATGAAATTTGTAGTGACAAAGAGATTCCAGTGTTGAAGATAATCTTAGTGACATTATTTTATTCTGGCTGAGGATTCTTTTGGTGTTTGAACAAGATTGAATGAAAACACTTTATAAATGTTCAGTCATCATAAGCAGCTAAAGACTTTTAGCAGTATGCACATCACTCATAATGGAGAAATACAAACTATAACTAAAATGAGGCACAATAGGTTGTATCAATTTCTAAAATATTAGAAAGTTTGACGTTGGGGAAGGTGTGGATACATTGCTGACAGAAGTATACATTTCTACAACTTCTAAGGGAAATAATTTGGCAATATGTGTTGAAATTACAAATGCCCATGCCCTTTACCACAGCATTTCCACACTCATTTAATAAGTACTAACAGTGCACCTGCTGTTGTTCTAGGCACTGGGGATAGAGGAGCAAACACAGTAGAGAATCTCCGAAGCTTTTATTTATTGGAAAGAGCCAATACACAAATACTTGTCAACTGGTGGCAAGTGCTATGAAGAAAAATAAGGCAGGGTAGAAGGAGTAGGGAACAATGAGAGAGGGGTGTGATTTTATGGGTAGAAATCTGGATTGCAAATTAGTGCACCCACTATGGAGATAAATGTGGAGATTCCTAAGAAAACTTGGAATGGATACTCCCTGTGATCCAGCTGTACCATTCCTGGGGATATCTTCGCAAAGGGACTGAAATCAGAATATTATAGTAATATATGAAAATCCATGTTTATAGCAACACAATTCATAATAGACAAATTATAGAACCAACCTAGGTGTCCATCAACAGATGAATAGATTACAAAACTGTAGGATATACACACAATGGAATTCTACTCAGCAATAAAGAACAAAATTATGTTATTTTCAGGAAAATGGATGGACCTGGAGAACATTATGTTGAGTGAGATTAGCCAGTCATAGAAAGTGAAGGGTTATATGTTTTCTCTCATATGTGGAAGCTAGGGAGTACTCAGGACACCAGAGGGACTCCAGATAATGGAGGAGAAACTCCAGTGAAGCGAGGGAGGTGGTCTAGGGGAAGCGGGAGAATCAATGAAGGAATCACTTCCATTGACATTATGTACATATGTGAGAAGGCCAATGTCAATCTCAATACCTTGTATGGGGAACAGGGGAGTGGGGAGGGAGCTGAGGAAAGCCCACCGAGTGCTGTGTGCATGTATGTCACTATCACTATGAACTACATTATGATGTGAGACTGTAATGCACCAATAAAGGTACTTTTAAAAAAGATCCTACTAACAGAATGGAGTATAAAACTAAAGGAATCTCTAAAGTCCACGTAAAGAAAAATACGAAACTTAATTGAGATGGAGAGATAGGGACATATACAAACAAGAAACATGCTCTTGAAAGCAAATGTAAATGTTGCAAAAACTTGTGAATCTCTCTAAACTAATGTATAAAAGCAGAACTTAAAATAATTTAGAAACTGATTGAAAAGATTAATGACTCCAAAAAATATCAAGAACAATTTGAACACAAAAATAATGAGAGAAATGTTAACTAACAGTAAGATATACCTATCAAAATTCTTAATGCACCAATAGAAGTATTCAAAAAGAAAGAAACAGGAACTTGAAGGAAATAATGAGCAAACTGGCTCTGCAGATACCTATAGGAAGAGTGTTCAAATACGCATCATCACAGCATTGTGTGTAAAAGACTGAAATGTATCAGTAGATGCCTAAATATATCAATAGAGGCCCACTTAAATGTGGACACGGCATATGTGTTATGTGTGTGCATATATATATTTGTATAAACATAGAGGAGAAAATTAAGTGGTTATGGAGGAGTCCTTAGTGTCTGGGAGTGCTGAATACTTACTTTTCACTGAACATTCTTCATTCTTTTCAAATTTTTTACATCATGCATATATTCTCAGTTTCATATACCAAACACCTTATGGCATGATTAATATTAAATATGACTGAGGTAAAAAAATCTATCCTGTTTAAAGTACTTCAGGGTGTCCTAGAAATCTCAAATGAGAATATTCTATAAGCAAAAATAACTTCAGAAATAATATGTACAAATACAGGTCACATGGATTACAATAAGAATGTTTCTGGATGTTCTGATAAAGATAGGCCTTTAGCAGGAAAAAAAATTATACCTTTGGAAAGAGTGATTCAAATAACACATCATCATCTACACCACTGAAAGGGACTGAATGTCACAGATTCATAGTATCTTGTCAAATTTTTGAGAATTCTTATTACCATGTTCTCATAAGAAAAAAATAAACTATGTATTTCCTCTGTCCATATTTTAATGAAAAATGGTCATAAGGCAAAGGCTTAAGATGAAAAACAAATTCAAACCAAAATACTAACACAACAAATCAAAACAAACACTCCAACTACTAAATTCGATATCCGCAGGAAAACCAATGCTAAACAAACAAAACAAAAAAAAAACTCAGTACTTTCCATTTCTCTTTTCCTTGATTTTTTTTTGCCGGAATATGAATTTATGGGGAAACTATCGATTTGCTGCAGGCAGATAAGCAACAGAACAGAAGATAGCTTTAGTTATAGGACAAATCCTCTATGTTTAACTGATAAAGCTTGCTCCTGCTGATTTATTCTTATTGAGCAGACACACCACTCCGGATGCCCATAATCCCTGTCCCCAGCTGATATCATCTGCCACTCAGGTGTGAGGATGGCAGTATCACCCGAGGCCTGCTCTGGGGGAAGTGCCTGTAGTCACAGGAAATGGACCACAGTGGTGGCTCTGCACCAGTGAACTTAGATGCCACTCCACTCTCCGGCACCTTTCACCAGTGTCTGGCTTGTCCTTCCCTCATGGCCAATAAATCCAGCCTGAAGAGACTGCACTGAACTGCTGTGGCAAACAGAAATTCTGGGAACCTATTCATTTCACTTAATCATTTTCATGTCATGAAAGGAATTGTAAACTATACAGGGGATCTTCAAGCTAGGGGTGGTTGTGGATAGAGTATGTTATTGTAGCTTGAGGTAGCATTATGTCCTAAGCTATTCCTCATACTGCTAAGGGTTATATTAAGTTTGGACTCATGAGACAAGTGTTGGGAGGCAAGCTCGAAATCTTCTGGCTGTACCATTTTTGTGCTGTGTGTGTGTGTGTGTGTGTGTGTGTGTATGTGTGTGTGTGCATCTTTTCTGGTGTCTTAGCAAACAAAACATCCCTACTGAGTTTTCAAATCAATATAATAAGACAGACAGAGTAGTTACCTTGCATATGGCACTCCCTATAATTAACAGGAGTGTCTTTTGTGTAGGTCTGCTCATCTTCTTAAAACAGTATCATCCTTGTTCGGTTACCTTGAGTCTCACTACAATAAACTGAATAAATTTGAAATATTTTTTAAATGGCATCCTTTCTATCTGTGTTCCAGAGCTCAAAGTATAGCTGTATTATACTATTTTCTGTGCCCTGGTAACCAGAGCATGTAGCAAGTGTTATGTTCTAATACAGGGGAGATCTGATGATGGAAACTATTCAAATAATCCTTTGTTCATACATGAAGTTATTTGTATCAATGTAAAGACTATGGTGGGGGAGCAGGTCGGGAACTGGAGGGAAACACACAATGAATGCTGCATGTATGTGTCACTCTGAACCTCACTATGATGTTTAATTACAATGCACTAATAAAATAAAAAACAATAAATCAGGTATGCTATGTATTGCTGTGAACTTGTATAGCTAATAAACATTATTTTATAGTAATATTAGCTGAAACTGCTCTTGCATTTTGTTTTATTGTATTGCTACATAAATATAGAGCAATATGGGATTTTTATAAGAGGGGGAGGGAAGAGACAGACAGTGATGGTGGGGGGTTCCCTGGAAGCAAATATCTAAAGATGCAAAGACTCGCTGAAAGCATCCCTCTGTGATCCTGACAGTTCTGGTGATGAAGTCAACACATGTTCAACACTTTCATCCTCACAATTCCTCCCCAGCCACTACTGCACAGTCAGCAGATCTGAACATGAGGGACCAAAGACAAAGGGAACCCTGGTCTTGCTCATTGCCTCTGGATGTGACACCACAAAAACAGATGTAGCTGGATTGCAAGAACATCATTGCTTTGCAGAGTCCCACAAAATGTTTCAGGATTTGGAAATTGGTGCAATGCTGGGTCTTTTTGTTTCCTGTGCAGATGTAGATACACATGGTAAATAGCAATAATCTCCACACTGTAAAACTGAAGTTGTAGCTTTTTTTTCAGACTGAATTCTGTACAAAATTGTTTCCAAGTTAATTCATTTTGTATCTTAAAACTCAAGAATATGTAGTAGCATCTTATTGATGGAGATTTTGTCTTGGGTGCAAACTTTGAGGTGCTAAAAAGCAAGGTAGGATACTTATCAATGAAAGTTCAGGACTAGTTTGTTGGATAAAATTGGAATATATTTGTGGTAAGATACAAGTATGCTCACATCCTTATTTTAAATCAAAGCCTACTTGGTGGGGAATGGCTAGGTATAGCTAAAGGTTGCTGAATATAATGCCAGCTTTTACTTAACGCTCAAATGCTCATATTTTAAGGTAAATTGTTGACAGAATGGAGAGTAGAGTGGTGGACTAACCTCTTTATTTGAGAATATATGCAGTATAAAAAAGTATTAAGATGCAATAAGTACATGCAACAATAGTAATGGCTATCATTTAAAATTACTATGTGTCAGGTGCTAATGGATGCTTTATATATTTGATCTTATTGAATCATGCAAAATGTATGTAATTATTTTTGTGTTGCAGGTGAAGAAACTGACTCTTAGGCACTAAATAACTAGCCCAAGTCCATATAACTTCTAAAGGACACAGGTACATTTTAACAAGTTTTATCTTTTGAGTCCTCCACATCAATGGGTATAATTCTTAGAATGCATAGCAATTTATAAACAAGTCTAGGATCTATAAATTGAATTGGTAAAACATTTTGGAGGAAATAAGCCACTTATTAACTGTTAACCGTATTGGTCTATATTTCCTCATCTCCAGAATAAACACCTTCCTGGAAATGTATTTGAGCTCATTGAATGGGATTCCTTTAGCCCTATCTCTAGGAATGGTACCAATACCCATGAGTTAGATGCCTGAAAATCATTCTAGATTCACTCCATGTCTAATTAGGCCTTTGTCATTGTTTGGCTATTGAGTGTGCCCTGAAGAGCTCATGTATTAGTGCAAAAATGTTCAGAGGTGATATAATCGGATCATGAGGGTTCTAATCTCATTAGTGGATAATTCCATTGATGGATTAATGGATTTATTGGGTGGGAACGGAACGTAGGCAGGTAGGGTGTGGCTGGAGGAGATAGGTCACTGGGGTTGTGACCTTGGGGACTATATATATATAAATATATATGGTCCCTTGTCTCCTGCCTTTGTGTCTTTCTCTGCTTCTGGCCTCCACGATGTGAAAGCAGTGTCTTTGCTTGTGCTCTCTCTGCTTCCGGCCACAATGCCCTGAGCTCCTCAGATTTCACCAGACCTAACATAGACTGAAACCTCCAGAATTGTGAGCAAATAAATCTTCCTTCCTCTAAGTTGTGGTCATCAGGTATTGTGGGTCACAGCAGTGAGAATACTGACTGACACAGCCATCAAGTCCAATTATTTTCCTGTCTTAAATAGCTCTCATATCTTCTATTTATATCTCACTGACATGATTAGTTCAAAACTTTATCAATCCTCACCTAAATTATTCTCACTACTCTTCAATTTGTTCTTTTCGCTGCTATGAGGAAGAGCTTTCTAAAAGACTAATTTGACCAGTTACTTTCCTGCAGTTCTACAATCAAGTACCAACTATAATCTAGCAACTCCATTCCTAGAGGTACAGCCAACAGAAATGCATACATATGTTCACCAAATGGCATAAGCTAGAATGTGCATTTGTAATAGCTAAATGTGCTATTACACATTTAAACTAGAATGTGCATTTGTAATAGCTCTATTTGTAGTCACTAAAAATTAGAACTACATAAATGCCCCAACTCTAGAACGGATTAAAAAATGTGGAATATTTACACAATTGAATATTATATAGCAACAAGAGTAAGAAAACTGAACTATATACAAACAAAATATATGTACAAACATTTGAATAAGTTTCAAAATGTGGAAAACTAAGCTTGGCTTTTTGAAATCAGGACTATAGTTATCTATGGCAGTTGGGGATAGAATCTGAAAGGCATTGCTGATGTGATAATGTTCCATTTTTCTATCTGGATCCTAGTGATTGGGTGTTCACGTATGTATTCTTACAAAGAGTATTCACACTTACTTTCCTTTTTCTTTATGTATATCATGTGTCAATAAAAAGAAAACCAAAATATAAAAATAAAAAATTATTTTAAAAAAGAAATTTAAGCATGCCCTTGTTTATATCAAAGAGTTCTACAATGATGATACAGGAAAGGTCAACTGAAAATGAAAAGGATGTGAAACTCTTAATGACAAAGAATGAAGGCTACTGGTAAGATAATCAGCGGAGTCAACTGAAAAGATTATCATCAGCATGACTGCTATGGATTAAAAAGAGCAGATATGACAGAGACAATTGCTCTCACCAACAAGAAATTGGTAAGTGTCTGCAAACAATGCAATGAAAAATAATTGTGTTGTTTTCAAAGATAATACTGTAAATTCTGACCATACATTGAACAGCCTCCCAAGTAATCCCAGTACTTGGGAGGCAGAGACCGGAGGATCCAGGTTCGTGGCCAGCCTCAGCTACGTAGTGAGGCCCTCCGCAACTTCGTGAGACCCGGTTTCAAAGTAAAGGATAAAAAATAGGGCCAGGGGTACGCCCCTGGGTTCAATCCCCAGTACCTCAAAAAAATTAATTTATTTCTCTGTGAAAAATATCTTCATAATTTTTTAATACTCTGGGTTCGACTCAAACAGTGGTATTTGGGGATGTGGGTTACAGAACCAGGAGATTCTTATCTTATTAGTACACCATTATAGAGAATGTGTCATTCTCTTCTTCTGGATTATGACACATGGTTTGTTCCAGACAAACAAAAAAAAATTTAAGAGAAATCAAAATAGATAATGTCAAGTACTTTACCTTCTACCTTCTCAGAGAACAAATTTGACTTTCCAAATACAATTTACCTGCCGTTACTATATCACATAAAGCCATTGCCACTTCAAGACATTTTTCTGACGAGTGGCAAAAGAACAGCATCCACAGAGCAAGACGCGCCTTATTGTCCCCCAGCACGTTCTCTGGGCTTGCTCCTCTCTTTCCCGTATAGGAGAAGTTTTCATTGATTTGTCATTGAGTGCTCCCTGGAGCCCCATGAAAGCCGGGGAAGTGTGACCATATGTTTCAATCGTGTCCTTGGTCGGGGAGCTGCTGACACCTTCATTGTCCAGCCTTCAAGATTCTTTATATGTTTTATGTCTTAGAGACATAAGTTGTTTTAGAGTGATTGACTGAAGGCAAGCTTCTGGAACTAGAACAGGTGTGATTTGCATACACATCTGTTTGGTCATAAAATATTGGCAAGGAAGTGGGATATCTAGTTTTGCAGCTGCTTCCCAAAAGTTCCACTCTGCTTTTAGTACCCTTGTAAGACAACAAGATCAGGGAATAAAATATTCTCCCACTGTAGACAACAAAAATTAGATGATCTGTGTGGTGCTTACAATTTATACCATGTCTGAATTTTTAATAAAATTAGGTCATCTAAATTCATTGGTTCTAATTTATTCCTTTCTTTTAAAGTGTCCATTCTGTTTCCTTTTGGCACTCACAGGCAGAAAGGTTTAACAAATAAACAACTTGTACCACACATAAATGTCCCCATTTGCTTTCATCATTCTCTTAGAATAAAACTCTGAGGAAATGATAGTATTTCTTTTTAAGGGGGAAGAATATGTCTAGAGAATACAAACACATGCACACACTAGGAAACAATTAAGAAATTTCACTAATATTTGTTTCTCTTCTTACCTCATTTGTAAATACATATTTTGGTAAGTATTGACTGATTTTGAGATGAAGGTTTCTAGGAATACAGTAGTAATATAATCAGACAACCAGCTCTTTGTATTTTAATGGTATTATATTGACACATACTTAGAGAAAATAAATTTTAGCTTCACTTCTGTAATTTCCCTTATGCACATATACACAAATATTTTCTCAAGTCAGGAAACAAACTACCAAGAGAAAAATCATCTTGACTTTCACACCAAGATATAAGACTTGTTTCGTTTCTCTCTCAACAATGCCAGTATCTCCATTGAGACAGGTTGCATATGGTAAGGTTTCATATTCAATAGAAAATTATGCCTTGGAGGTTATTTTCATCTCTTTGGCACCTTGAAGGGAACTCAGCACATAGCCATTTCATTTTAAGCAGCTTAAGGCAAAGAAAAATACCTAGCTATCATCAAATTTCTCAAATGTTATTCTTTCCCACTATAAATATTTGTTCCCTAACGCCCCAGCAGGCTTCAAGACCTAATTAAAACTACAAAGTATTTCCATTATAATTTCCTAGTAGTTTTAAAAGTGTAGAAAGCACTGAATACAGTGCCAGATGTAAGGTGGACCAAGAAGATGGCGTGGCCAAGGCCAAGCACGCAGTCAGAAGAAAAGGCCCTCCACTGTCCCTCCCAAGGGCAACCTAACAGAGTTGCTCAAGAGAATGGGAGGAGGCATTTAAAAGATCACAGATGAAAAGGTAAGAACATGAAGGCTGTGCTGTAAGGATCAAGAACCTTCTGAAGACCTAGGTCAGTAATAAGTGTCTCTCCTTTAGTCATTTCCCAGGGACCCTATGCGAATTCTGTCCATGCTGCATTACGTTTCACTGTCCATGCTGTCAAAAGGACACACTACTAGAAATGCTCAGAAACTCAAGTTGACTACTGAATCAGGTGACAACCATCGCGCTCTGCTCCCCAGTCAACCGAGAGGAGGCAGCCCTCCCTTTGTGTTCCGCTCCCAAGCACCCCTCTAGGTTATCATTTCCTTCTGACTTCAACCCACTGAGCTATGTCTGTTCACAGCTGCAATACAGTGGCATGAGCCAGCCTTACCAAGTCTCCACTTCATGCTCCTCTGGACTCAAGAATATGCAACCTTAAGCTTGGACAAATCAAGCTCCTTCCTAGGCCACTCCCTATCCTGCACTAACTTTGAGATGATCAAAGCTTACCTACAAAAGCTCACATGATCCTCCACCAAACCTGCTTCCTCTATTTCCTCCATTGACTTCCCCATTAATCCATCTGCCACAAATAGAGATTCCAGGGTTTTTCCATTTATAAGTAGAATATTTTTATGACCATAAATAACCATTATGTTATATTTTAGGTAATAAACGTCCATCATATTTATCCAGAAGGTTTTCAACAGTATGTAGTAGCCAGGAGTGGTATCACATGCCTGTAATCCCAGCATTTGGGAGGCTGAGACAAGAGTATGACAGGTTCCAGGCCAGCTTCAGCAACTTAGTGAGGGCCTCTGCAACTTAGTGAGACCCTGTTTTAAAATAAAAAATAAAATAGGGCTGGGGGTGTAGCTTAGAGGTAGAACACTCCTGGGTTCAATACCTAGTATAAAAAAAAAACAGCTTACAGTGATGCACTAAGAATAAACTCTTGTAAATTGTTTAGACAGTATATTTAAATCCAGGTGCATTCTACCTCTGAGCTACACCCCCAACCCTATTTCTATTTTTTAGTTTGAAACAGGGTCTTACTAAGTTGCTGAGGCTGGCCAAGAACCTGCGATTCTCCTGTCTCAGCCTCCCAAGTACTGGGATTACAAGCATGTGCCACCACCCCCAGCTCTTATCAATTTTATTAATTGAGTCATCAAGCAAAACAGATGATCATATGGTCCTTCACAAAATTATATATATATATATATATAGATAGATAGATAGATAGATATAGATATATATATATACTTTTTTTTTTTGCGGTACCAGGGATTGAGCGCAGGGGCGTTCTACCTTCGCGCTACATCCCCGGCCCTATGTTTTTATACTTTATTTTGAAACCGGGTCTCACGAAGTTGCGGAGGGCCTCACTAGGTAGAGAGAGAGACAGGGAGAGAGAGAGAGAAAAAGAGAGAGAGAGAGAGAGAGAGAGAGCACTGAGGCTGGCCGCGAACCCGGATCCTCCGGTCTCCGCCTCCCAAAGTACTGGGATTACAAGCGTGCGCCACCACGCCCGGCTCACAAAATTATATTTGATAGATCAAACAGTTTGAATACATAAAACACAAATATACACACAGTAAGAAAGTTTCTCTTAAGGATTGAACTCTTAACTTTCAGCACTCCTTTTCGGTTGCCTTTGTTGGCTCCATTCCTTGACTAAATCAATACTTAGGCTCTTGTTTTTGTCTTTCTAAGCTCTTCAATCACCATTGTGTGTGTGTGTGTGTGTGTGTGTGTGTGTGTGTGTGTGTGTGTGTTACTGGAGATCTGGAGATTGAACCCAGGAGTGTTCTACCTCTGAGTTACACTCCTAGTCCTTTTTATTTTTTGTTTTGAAACAGGGTCTCGCTAGGTTGCTGAGAGTCTCACTAAATTGCTGAGGCTGGCCTTAAACCTGCAATCCTCCTTTTTCAGCTTCCCAAGTACAAGGATTACAGGCATGAGCCACCACATCTGGCTTTAATCATCATCTTAATGATGATACCTCAAAATTCTACCTCAGCCCTGAATTCCCAGGCATGGGTTCTACTATTCTGGTAAATACAACATGTCCAACATCACCTTCCTCAGTAAAACTAAATGCAGAGTGGCTTTTCATCAGTTTTCTCTCCTTCCAGTTTCCATTTTTCCTTTTCCAGTTTTCATACATACATTGTAACACATTCAATTGCACCAGTACATTTTAAATTTGCATAAGTTATCCTTCCATCAAGCTATCCCATTGGTGGACATCCTCTACAGCTTCCTGTTTCCTACAGGGCAAAACACATGCTATTGCTCTATGAAGTCTCTCCACAATAACTATTTCTGACTCTCCCCAAAACCTACCCCACACTCTACATCACTTATTCTTTCTTTCTTTAATAATAAGAAAAGCTAATCCTCCATTCTAAGCTGTCGATCATGCAGTTCCTTTCACATAACTTCTTTCACACAGCACCTTTTGCAGCCAATTCCTGCCCATCTTTTAAAAAGCAATTCATGTAACACAAACTGGGGGGGGGGTCTTTCTGACCATTCTTGGCTTTACTGAGCCTCTCGTACCCACACCACTCATTTTGACAATTTACATATTACCACCCATTCTTAAGTACATGTTTATGTGTATCATTTGTATTTCTAATTATATTGGTTCTTCCTAGAGAAAAGGTACTATTCCTAACATGTTTTCCTTAGTACTGAGTATAGAATGTATTTAATAAATACTTGTAGAATGAACAGATGATCCAATGTACAGTATGATCTAATATAGAGTACAGAACTGGGAAGATATCAGAACACTGGTCTAAACTGAGTCAGATAGACTGCAAATCCTGTTGAATCCTAAATCCCCATTGCTAAATGTCCATGTTTAACTCCAAATCCTTAAACACATTGTAAAAGCCAATCAAATGTATGCATGTATGAATGTATCACTTTGAATCTATGATGTATGATTATAATGCATGATTATAATGTATGATTATAAAAGCACAAAAAGCCAATCAAATGTAAAATTACTCTAAAGAAAAACATGTGAAAAATAAAAGGATCACTTAAGGTACCAGTTTCAATCGAACATGTTTTTGAAAAAAAAGTGTGTGTGTGTGTGTGTGTGTGTGTGTGTGTGTGCTGTAGGAAGCAATGTACATTAAATGTATGTGGCTGCATGTGACCAAAATAAAAATCCTGCAAGGACAACGGATTCATAGATTATTTTGATGAATGTATTTTCATTATAAAAATAGTCACATTTTATGAGCAACAATTTCTAGTCAATTCCTCATATATAAATGTGAAAATAGAAATGTTGGAGAGATCCGTAAAATAGAAACCACTTGAGATTCTTTCCAATCATTTGAGAAATATCTGATTGACAATATTTAGTGTAATGAAAATACTGTGTTTCCTGTGTCCAAGTCCCTGTGCTCTGAGCATTCTCATTCGGTTCTCTCAACAAATCCATCAGTAAGATGCTGTTATTATTCCCATGTTACTCTTGAGGACACTGAAGCTAGAGAGGCTCAGCATCTTTCCCAAAATCACACAGCGAGAAAGGGGCAGCCCAGGATGCAGACCCAGCAGTCCACCTTCACTGCAGGAATAATTCCCATTGTCCAGGCAGGCGGTGCCCGTAATAAGGTGTGACATCACACCCCATGACTGGAAAGTGGACCCTGGCTAACACAGAGGAACAAAGGTTTATGCACATTTTCAAAATATTAAGTCTTGGTTAGAATCTGCTTTAGCACGCTCACTTTATTGCTCCCTTCAGCATCTCTATCACCGTATTCAACAGACCTAACGGACTTCCAACCGCTTCCCCAGCGCATGAAGATCTGGGTTAAGAAACAGAAAGCTTCCCTGCTGATATTTCAACCCCTACTGAAATGTGAGCGAAAAATCACAGATATAAAAAGAAAAACAAAATCCTCAAAAGGTCTGTTCTTTCTGATAAAATGTAATACAATGAGCTTCCTCAAGCCAACAGCCTGGAAAGAAAATTTCAAGTTTTCAAAGGACCATATTTGATGTTCAGTTGCCATATAAAGCCCACAGAAGTGGAATCTTACACACATTAGAGTGTGACCTTAGAGGAATTAATTTTTTCATGGATATATGCCTTCATCTATCAAGTAAAGAGACAGATGGTGTCTACTTACATCATTTATTCCTTTATGGACTTGTACATTTATTTTTTACAATTGCCTTAATTTACTAAGAATTTGACATAATTGCATGATCTATAAATATTCTTTATATATATGAATGATGATTTATTTGGTGATTTTTTACCACTTATCTCTTAGTCCTCTATTTTTTATTTTGATAAAATTACAAAGCTATAGGAAATTAAAAGAATAATAGTTCAATGACTAGCATATATCCTTTACCTAGGTCCACCAGTTGTCTTCCCAAATTTGCTGTCTCTCTCTATATCCCTCATTCACACAGACTTGTACACTTTATGACAAAGCCATTCTAAAGCAAGTTTAAAATATCATGACACTTCACTACTAATTACATCCCATGCATTTCTTAACAAGAATATTCTCTTACATAAACATATCACCATTATCACACCTGAGAAATTGAACATTAATATAATATTGTCTAATATACACTCCATGCACAGATTTTTCTGATTATTTATAAAGATGTCTTTTTCTGGCCATGTCTTTAAAGCTCAAGATCCAATTAAGGATTACACATTTCATTTAGTTCCTCTCTCTCTCTCTCTCTCTCTCTCCCTCTCTCCCTCTCTCCCTCTCTCCCTCTCTCCCTCTCTCCCTCTCTTTCTCTCTCTTTCAGTACCGGGATTGAACCCAGAGGCATTCTACCTTTGGACTACACCCCACCCCCAGCCCTATTTCATTTTTTATTTTGAAATAGGTTCCTGCTAGGTTACTGTGCACTGACCTCAAAACTTCAATCCTCCTGTCTTGCCCTCCCACATACTGAGATTACAGGCATGTGCCACCACGTCCGCCTTAGTTTTTTACATCTCTTTAGTCCTCTTGTGGCAGATCTTAGATAAAAAAGAGTAAGCTAGAAATCTCAATCCGATAGCAAAGGTAATGTTCTAAAATGGAATAAGTTTTCTGTGACAGTTACCTGACTATGAACTATTAAAGCTGTCTTTAATATTGATATATCATATTCTCAATTTTTAATCATTTTTTAGGTTCACCTAAGAATCTATCAAAACCTTAAGGACTACAAGTATTGATCTGAAAATTGAATCGGAATCTGGATAAACTGCCATTCTGAGCCTCTAGGGTCTGAAGCAACGATCTTGAAGCACTCGTAATTCTGCCGTCATGTTTGTTTGTATTTCATGATGTTGACAATTTTGAAGCATCCAGAAGAAGAGTCTTAGGAAATGTCCTAAAATCTGGGTTAGTCTACATGCTCTTATCATTACTTTTTATATTCAATATATACATGTAATCCATTACTGTCAATTTTTTTTGACATTCACATTTTCTCAAAGTTAGCTGGTCAAGGGGTTGTTCCCATTGCTCTTGCAGCACTCCCTTGCTTTCTAGCATAAGACGTTCCAAGTCTTATGGCTTCGTGTAAGACCTGAAGCCATCCACTCCAGTGAGTCCCAGATCCTTTTAATGGGAGTGGTGTTTAGAAACTAACATAACCTTGCAAGGTGTCACTGTCTCTTGGCCCTTTCGGTGAACAGGAAAAGAGAATCTATTAAAATCATGGGTTCACTAAAATAGATGGTTCATTTGAAGTTTATTATGATGTATGCTATGAATATGGACACAATTTTGTCTTTTTCCAAAGTGCTACCAACTTTTAATCCAACATCAAGACTGGATTTGTGAAAATTTTAACCAGCTGTTATGGAAGGAAATATTTATGGTCTAAGTAGTCCAGTGTTTCCTGGGATGTTGTCATGGAACCCTCATCAAGATCACCTGGGAGTTTGTTAGAATGACAGACTCTCCTGCCCTACCGAAGGCGGCCTTCTTTTTTTTTTTTTAATGTGATACTGGGGATTGAACCCAGGGGCATTCTACCTCTGAGCTACACCCCAAGCCCTATTTTATTCTTTCATTTTGAAATAGGGCCTCACTAAGTTGCTGAGGCTGACCATGAACCTGCAATCCTCCTGTCTCAATCTCCCAAGTACAAGATTGTACAACCACACCCAGCTCCCACCTAAGGCCTTCTGAATCAGCAACTATGGGCTGGGCCACAGAGTCTGTGCTTTAACAGGCCCTCATATGAATCCAGTGCACACTCCAGTTTGAGGACCACTAGTCTAGTTTATCTTGGGTTCTCTTATCATGCAGTTCTAAGTTGCCCTTCTGGTCCATGTTTTGCTGTCCATTTATGGTTCCTCTTTGCAGAAAAATTATTTCCTACATCAGAAATCAGATAGCCATCTCTATTCCTGATGGACTGGCATTATTTCAAGTCTCCTCAGTATCTTGATAGTGTCAGACATTGTGTGTCCCGCCTTCCAAAAATAGAATTCTAAATACTAAATTTCTCATACATCTTGCTGCTAGTGAGTGGGCAAGTGGTCTAGGTTATACCAACTACATGCACTGCTACGAGAGCTGCTGAGGGAGCAGCGGCATGAAATGAGGACCACACGTGGACAGACAGATCTGGGGCCACTGCGGTGCTACAGATGTCCAGCTCTTTGGGAGCTAGGGCAGAGCCTTGCCAAGTGCTGAGCTGTGCCAATGACAGTGCTTTTTACTAGAAAAGTCTCACCAGATGGCAGGGTAAAGCTCCTGGTCCACTGTTCCTGACTGAGTAGCACAAAGCCTGGTTCTTTGCTGCTCATATCATGTTTGTTTAATGACATAGGCTTTAGAATAAATAAATATAAACCAAAGATAAAAAATAAAAGTAGTGAAAATTATTGAGTTATATATTAAAATATCTTCTTTTACTATTAGATGGAGATTTTATTTATTTTTAGTCCATATTTATTTTATTATATATACAAGTGAGTATTTTGTTTTTTGTTTTTTGTGGCACTAGAGACTGAACCCAGGGTCATTCTGCCTCTGAACTATATATCCCCAGACCTTTTTATTTTTTATTTTGAAAGAGGGTCTCACTAAGTTGCTCAGGGACTCACTAAGTTGCTAAGGCTGGCCTGGAATCTACGATCCTCCTCTCTCAGCCTCCCAATTACTGGGATAACAGGTATGAACCATGATGCTGACATAAGTGAATATTTTAGAGTTTTATTTTTAAATAATTTGAAATTTATATAAAAATATATTAGATAGTACAACTTGCCATACATATTTTATCCATAACAAGAGTTATGGGTAGCGGGGCATGGTGGCACACACCTGTAATCCCAGTACTATGGAGGCTAAAACAGGAAGATCGTAGGTTCAAGGACAGCCTCAACAACATAGTGAGACTCTCAACAACCTAGTAGACCCTGTTTCAAAAACAAAAGTGGCTTGAGGATGTAGCTCAGAGGTAGAATGCGCCTGGGTTCCATCTCCAGTAACTAACACACACACACACACACACACACACACACACACACACACGCACACACACACACACACAGAATTATGGATGCTTGCTGGGCATGATGGCACACACCTGTAACCCCAGTATTTAGAAGGCTGAGACAGGAGGATCACAGATTCAAGATCAGCCTCATCAACTTAGTAACCTAGTGAGACCCTGTTTCAAAATAAAAAATAAAATAGGGCTGGTCAGAGGTAGAATGCCCCGGTTCAATCCTCAGTACCACACACAAAAAAAGAATTATGGGTGCTTAAGCCGGGCATGGTGGCGCACGCTTATAATCCCAGTACTTTGGGAGGCAGAGACCAGAGGATCCGGGTTCGCGGCCAGCCTCAGCTCTCTCTCTGTCTCTCCCTGTCTCTCTCTCTCCCTCTCTACTTAGTGAGGCTTCCGCAACTTCGTGAGACCCGGTTTCAAAATAAAGTATAAAAAATAGGGCCGGGGGTGTAGCGCGGAGGTAGAACGCCCCTGGGTTCAATCCCCAGTCCGCAAAAAAAAAAAAAAGAATTATGGGTGCTTAAAGTTAGGTACTTTAAATCTTAGTGGCTCTGAGATATAAGGGTTCTGAATTACAGTTTATTCAGATTATGATTATCAGATCAATACATATAGT
Source organism: Glis glis (assembly GCA_004027185.1). Classification (NCBI taxonomy): domain Eukaryota; kingdom Metazoa; phylum Chordata; class Mammalia; order Rodentia; family Gliridae; genus Glis; species Glis glis. The sequence continues at coordinate 18,567 of PVJS01006845.1, forward strand.
CCTTAGGGTTTTTTAATTTGATTCTTAGTTGAATCTAAAACCTGATTTAAAATTAAAAATATATTAGCTAGGTGCATGTTTGTAATCCCAGTACTTGGGAGGCTGAGACAGAAGGATATCATTATATATATATGACAGTTTTAATTTTTCATAGATAACTGTAACAGAAAAATTATTTCCAGTTTTGAATATTGCCTTTGCTATCAGATGGAGATTTCTAGCTCACTCTTTCTCACTGAAGACCTACCAGGTGCCTCAGTCCCAGCTCCCTATCCCGTATCCCCTCTTTTCAGTTTCCACTACAAATGCCCACCGAGTATCCTTGGGCTTGCTTAACATTCTGCCTTCCAATTTCTTTTTTTAACCTCTGAATATTTCTAGGGAAATATTGCAAGTTCAACTATGCCTTCAAATGTATATTTATTGTATTTTACCCAGCAAAGGGTCTTTCATGACACCTGATTTTTTATTTTACTGGAAGTTCAAGTCCTACCTTTTATACTTGTATCCTATAGTGTGGATTACTATGACATGATTAGCCATTTTCCTATTGATGCACATATAGATTAAGTTTTATTTTTTAATATTGACAGATATGCTTCAATAAACCTTCTTATAAATATGTTATTGTGCCTACATGAAGATATTTCTATTGCATAAGTTCCTAGAAGTAGACTTGTTGTTTCAAAGGGTATCTGCACTTTTAGTTTGCTTACTAAAAAGTTTAATAAATTTCTACTTCCACAATCATTATCTGCGAGTGACTGGGTTTCCATTGCCTTAGCAATACTAAATCTTATCAATCTTTATCAGGCATTTATATTTCTTCTTCCTCTTCTGAATTGGCTATTGATATTCTTTGCCTGGGAGGGGGGTATTGCATTCTATGTACATTGTTCTCTAAGTGCTTTGAAAAGGTGGTTTTAGTATCCAGATACTAATTCTTTCTATAATCTGATTCAAATATTTTCTTCCAGTCTATTTTGCCTTTCAACTTTATTTATAATAAACATCTTTTTCATACAGAAGTCACCAATTTCTGTTACTTCCAATGTGACATTTTTACCTTTATTTCTTTTTACTCTCCAAGATTATAGAAATGTTACACTGTATTTTCTTTTGATATGTTTTAGAATTTCAAAACCCACCCAGAAATTATTTTTGTATGATATAAGGCAAATATCAGTTTATAAAAATCAATAGCTAATTTTCCCAACATCATTTAATAGTCTATATTTCCCTCGTTGCCTTGAAATCATATTTGTATTCATATAAATATGCATATATATATATATATATATGTACCTGTGTGTGATACAGAATTGTTTGCCCCATTCCTTTGGTCTGTTTGCCTTTTCTTAAGTCAATACTGTGCTGTTTAAGTTACTATAACTTTATAGTATATTTGTTTTGATATCTCATGAGTACATGTTTTGATTATTGTGGTAAAACCCCCAATCAAAAAAAAATAGCCTGCTTTCAAAACTCTCTTGGCTATTACTGTGCATTTCTAGACAAATTTTAGAATCATTATTTTGTCAAATCCTCACAAAGAAATTTTATTTTCTTATGTCCTAAATAGACATGCTTTTTCCTTAACCAAAACGGGCATTTAAAGGATCTTTTATGATTTAATTAGAAGTCCTAAAAATTGAGTTCTAGGGAAGAAATAAAAAGTAATAACAAAAACACTCACCACAATCACTTTTCTTTCCAATGCTTAATAAACGTTATCTCATTTCTTCCTCTTAACAACCCTGCTAGGGAGGTTTTGTTAAACTCATTATAACAGTGAAGAAACTGAAGTTTAGGGAGCTTTGCCAGCTTGAAAGCTACCCAGCCAGAAAGGTAGCGAAGCGGGACTTCAACTGACTCTCAGTCTAACTCACTGAGCCTCTTCAGTATCTCTTATCTCTAGAGCAACAACCCTCAGACTACTGTCCCTGGGCCAGCAGCACCAGCTTCACCCTGGGAACCTGTTGCAAATGCAAGTTCCCTGGCCCACCAGACCTGCCAAATCAGAAACTCCATGGGTGGAGTCCAGCAATCCGTGCTGGGAAAGCTCCCCGGGTGTTCTGATTCAGGTAAAGTTTGAGCGCACTGATTTAGACTCCAAACACTGAGGCATAATAAGAGGGTGTACAAAATAATATATGAAAAGAAAAATATAGTGCTCATTGTAATGAATGAGAAGAAATGTTACCAACAGTTAGCTTGTCTTATTAAATGACTATAGCATGGGTAATAGTGGTCACTCAGGAGGATAAAAGGTTAAACAAAAAGTGCTTAGCTAAAAGGGGTCCCCTTATACTTTTCAGATCAAAAAAACTTAGAAACCATTGAACCAGAGTGTATCAAAAACTAAGCTAGATCATCCCATTTCTGTGAGAGCTGCCGTCTAGAAATGCATGAGTACCCCTGGCTAAGACACAAATGCCTATCCCCATGAACTCTGATCATAAACAGGTCTGAGCACCAGAGTGAGAAAGAAGTTTGGAAAAACATAGAGACAAAACAGAAAATAAGGGGAGGAAGACCAGCATGAAGCAGTGGCACAGCTGGAAGGCCGAGAAGGGGCCGCCATGAGGGAAGGAGTTTAGGCTGCTGGAGAGGCCCACAGAAGGCTGGGCCAGCAGCACAGTTCGGGACGGCGAGGAGGGCCATCTGCCCTGTGCATTTGGGGCCTCCCATAGATGCCTCTGTGATTAAAAAGGAAACAAAAAATAACTTCCTCATTACTATTTTTTGAATTCGATACACTATATTTGCAGCAACATACAGTTTGGGCAAATTCTCATTTAATGAAATTAGTGCCTTGAACCAGCTGGATTCGCCCATGCAAAGAGGACCTGGTGGGTTCAGGTGTTTAGCCTCTTTGTAAAAATTACCTATTAATTAAGCGATTAAAGATAATTAGCCTTTCTGTTGGGTATCCTGTCAGGATTAGGGATAAATTCTTAGAGAAAATTGACTGTAAAAGGCACAGGCTTGGACTGAATGCATTTCAAATATTCGCTGGTCTTTTGTCCGGTAGTGAGGTGTCTGGTTGGCTTAGAAAAAAAATCAGCCCACAAGATTGTCAAAATCTCCCTAGGAACAGGGAGACCGTTACTATAGCCTATCTTCACCACCCTCTTGGAATTTAAAGCAGCATTTGCAAGGTTTATTATTTGTATTGGTTTTAATAGGATTCTTTTATGAACCTTTTTAATGAGGAGTATTCAATTATTGCTTCCTGAAAACACTGCTATAATATCAGACTCCGTGCTGCGAGGCCTCTTTCAGTAGCAGTGTATGTGATCTGAATGGAAACTAAAAGAACTATTAAATAGCCATTCCTTTCCTTTACTGTATTAAGCTTTATGTCTGACGGTGTTGGTGGCTGGTGGATATCTGCAAACTTTTCATCTTTCTAGTTCGAGCAAAGTCACTGGATTTTAAAAGAAAACGTATTTAAATGTGAAAATCTATATGATGTGACACTTATCAGATAAGGACTTTTTCAAACTAAAACCTCCTCTCTTTTCTTACAAATCCAAAAGGATTCGGCAGAAGTTTTCTAAGCCTATGGGATGATTAATTAGAGAGGGCGCCCCAGGCAAAGCTCGAGAATCCAAAAACAAATGTACATGTTTAATATGTAAAACTCAATCTGGAGTTTAGAACTGGATTGAGCAACTTGGAGCCTGTGCCCCAAGGCATGGCTCAGATGCTCTGCAAAAGAATCTTCCTGATAACCCTGAGGGAAGAAATTCAAATTATTAATCCACTTTTAATCACCAATCAGGACAACCTTTGCAGATAACTTGATAAAAGAGACCAGCATGTGAATTGAGTTGAAAGGGTTACTTGCCTTTTATGCATATTTAATTACAGCCATGAAAGCTCTCCTGAGTTCATGTACATAATAGATAAGATTTCATTTTTAGGACTGATAACTGGGGATGTTCAAAACCAGTTTAGTAGGTTCAAGAAGAAGCCCTCCTTGATGAGAACACATTCATCCTGATCAAACCAAGACCTCGTCATCCTGCTCTGATTATCCATGAGTAATGGGCAAACCTTGAGCTCTGATATCAGTGGAAGCACTTTAACCCCTTGTCACTCAAACATTTGTTACATGACTAGCCAACTGCCCATGGGTTGTGACCCGCACTCATGGAAGATTTTAATTAACTTCCACAGAGGAACTCCTTTGACATTTCTTTCTTATACAGGTTAGCGCCATCCAGTGAGAAAGAAATTAAAGAACAAATAACATTTCTGTTGGACAAAGACTATACAGGGATTATGTCTGCAAGAGGTGTGTTCAACCTATTTATTTATTGTGGTACTGGGGTTTGAACCCATGGGCATTCTACCTCTGAACTATATCCCCAGCCCGATTTTTTATCTTTTATTTTGAAACAGGGTCTCACTAGTTTGCTGAGGGCCTCGCTAAATTGTTGAGGTTGGCCTTGAACCTGCAATCTGACTGTCTTAGCCTCCCAAGTACTGGGATTACAGGCAGGTGCCACCATACCTGAAAACATTCAACCTTTTTTTAAGTTCTGAAAAACAAAGCACCGTGCATCACATGCTGGAAGAAGTTTAGGGGGTACCAGGATAGGGAGTGTGGTAGCTGGGCACAGTGCTCCCTCCCCAGGATCTCCACGCCATTCCCTTGCCCTGCCTGGTCCCCATGCTTTGACCCTACCAGATGTCATCCTCTCTATCTTTGAAGCCTTAGTCATGCTGCCATCCAAACAAACTCAAGGCAAGTGTCTTAGCTTCCCCATCTCCTTCCAACTAGCACACCACCTCCTTCTCTATAGAATTTCTCACTGCGGCATGAAATAAATGGGAAGCACTATTGGGGTTTTTCCTATTATTGTTTTTATTGTGATTATTATTATAATTGTTCCCAGGTGAAGTTGAAAAATCTCCACACTTCCAGTTGCAATTCTTTCCCTCCTACTGAGCTGGAGATTACCCTCATTACACCAACTCTTTATTCATCACCAAAGGGATGCTCTGGGATGAAGATATTTTTATTAAAATATTTTTCATAATAGCCTGATGATTTGGTTAATATGATTATCTTGCTTAATTGAAGGGAAGGGATGAAAACAAGCTAAGAGACACCATGTACATCCTGAGAGTTAACACCAAGTTAGAATTCATATGCCTGAGTCTCTTGCTAGTTGTCAAGCTGGCTATAAAATAAAAATAAAACAAAATAAAAACTTCCACCCAAGAAGTGTTTATCCTGGAGTAAGCAGATTGGTATAAATAAACTTACCTTATTATTTTGCCAGAACATTACACCTTGGCACTCATTCATCAGCTGTTAGACAATTCTATTGCCACTCAAAAGACTTATCGGGGAAGGAAATGCCCTGTCATCAAGAATGTGGCCCAATTTAACCCCCTCATACTGAATACATACCAGTAAAAAGGTAACAAGCCCAGGGGTTGTGATATTTCCAAAGATGAACAAAGCTTCTACCTGTCCTTAAACACTTTCCAATATGGCCCTATGTTTTTATTTTTCCCATTCCCTCAAAATTACACACCTGGTCTATTCACCCTTGGCATGTGTAGCCCTTCAGGTACTAAGCCATGGGAGTCCTGTAATCTGCTCCTCAGCCTCTGGGACCTTGATCTTTATCAAATTCAAATCCTTAAGCTCATCCTTTCCTTTCCCCACCTTGAGGAGTGACAATAGGAACAACCACCCAATCTCATTGTACTCATTAGTAAAAATGTTGGAAAATTTCATACACAGTTATCCAGATCTTTGCTTCTTGTAAGTGGTGGATTAGAAGTATCCAACAATGTTGTATTGCATATTTCTGTTGCCAGATCATGCCATGGACTATTAATGCTCTTGTTACTACTGGAAATAGTCATTAGCATCTTTAAATCTAATTAGATTAGAAATCCAATTCCACAAATCTCAGAACCAAGTCAGAAAACTTCTTGTAATTCTGTTCCTCTGGAGTTACTCTTGGTATCTGTATTAGTCAGGGTTCTCTAAAGACACAGAATTCATTCTCTCTCTCTCTCTCTCTCTCCTCCCTCCCTCCCTCCCTCCCTCACTTTATTTTAAGGAATTGGATCATACAATTATTCAGAATGACCAGTCCCAAATTCTGCAGTTGATAGTCTGCAGACCTACAAGAGCTAATGGTATAATTCAAGTCCAAGTCTGAGAAGGAGTGGTACTAGTCTAGGTTCCAGTCTGAGTCCAAGAGCAGTGTTCTTGGAACATTGGAAGACCAATGTTCCAGCTCAAACAGAAGCAGAGAGAGTGAATTTTCCTTCACTCAGCCTTTTGCTTTACCTGGATTTTCAAATGATTGGGTGAGGCTCACCCACATGGGGAAGGACAATCTCCTTTACTCATTTTACTAATTCAAATGTTAATCTTATCCAAAAACACACCCAGAGACAAACCCAGAATGTTTAACCAAATACTTGGTCACCCTGTGGCCTTAGTAACATGACACATAAAATTACAAACCCTTTTAGATTCACTCAAGGGTAGCTTAGAGTTTGCCAATTTTATCATCTCTAGTTATATTCTCTGAAGACAAGCACATCAAAAATTCCCTAACTAATAATAGTACCCCAAAAAAGCCTTAGATTGAGTCAAAATCAAGCAATAATTTTGAATGGCAACTATGCAAAATGTAGTACTAGTCATGAACACTTCCTCTGTGTTGATGAGTTAGACAACAATTGTAAATATAGTGGTGTTTTACCTTCAACCTGAGGTATTGTATCATCCAGTTCAACTGTGTGTTACTCACATAACATTCTGAATGGCATCAAGTCCTGCCTCTTCCAGGAAGTCAGTGTTGTCCAGTTTTACCCTAGCTGAGCCTTTCCTTTACATCTTCTTATGACTGATTCTCTTCCTCACTATTCTACATATGCTCCTTGAGTGTCTTACTCAATTTCAATCACCTCTAGATTTCTGATATCTTGAATAGAGATGGGCACATACTCAAAAAATAAAATCAATAGTTTCATGATTCTTATGTATATAAAGTGTATATATAAATTATTATTATAAAGTGTGTACATAAATTATTAAGATAGTTTTTCACTTGTGACATGCAACATGTGAGACATGTTTTACAGACATGCTATACAGACATGCCTCATATGTAGTATTAGATGATACTCTGCCTTATACATGGGTCCTCAGTTATTTCTATGGGTTCTTTGCCTCTCCAATGAAATAGTAAGTTCCTCAAATATAAGGGATCATGACTTCCTCTTCTTTTGATTTGTGTTTATAAGCTAAACACCCATAACTGCTCGACAAAAGCTACAGGAATCACAAACCTTTGTATTCTTTGTTGAATAAAAGACTAAATGACTGCCAAACCCCCCAATGTATCTATTGTATCTGATCTTCTAAGAGGAAAGGTGCCTCACAGCAATAAAGTTGTTTCATGTAACAAAGCTAAAAAATCTATTTTTTAATTTACATTTTAGAAAAATATAAATGATATTATTCTTGCAAAAGGTGTTCTCTAAAATGCTGCATTATTCAAAGCAATGCTTGTTTATTCAGGAATTAATCATTCAAGGGTTGGAACCCAAGGATTCAAAAGAATTCTGTCCAGGGTCCCTGTGGTGCATGTGGATGTGAGTCTCCCCTGACTGCCCTCCCCTCTCCTTAATCTTCTCTCCTTTGTTTTTCTTCCCTTGTTTCCCTGGAATAGGAAGGTCCTTGTGCTCTTTGCTAACCTGATATACTGATTTCTTTGTTTAAGCTACCTTGGCATATTACTTTGTTTTTACCACTTATGTAGTTAATAAGTCAACATGCTTACCAGACTTTTCGAGGTCAAGACATGTGGAAAAGTGGGCTTCATGGGACATTTGACCATTTGCCCAAGGCTGGACCACTGCCAAAAGGCTTACCTCCGTGCACTCCCACAAAGTTCAGCCAGTCCTCCCCATAAAAGGGAGAAGGACCAGGGCATCTCTTTGAGGTCTCACCTGTGGAGTGGACATGTAGCCCGGGACCTGCCTCTCCATCTTTCCCACCAGGACTCCAGTGAGGCTGCTGACAGGACCTCCCAGCTCTACCGATACTGCAGTTCCCCTGGTCTGGTGCTGCATGTAGTTTTCTCTTTCTTGATATTGCAGTATTCTGTGCTTTTAATTGATATTGTTAACGCCATTTTGAGTGTGGGAAAATTCCCTGAGATGTGTTGCTTTACTATTACTGATTTCACATACTGAAGTGGGATTTTCTTGTGTTTTGATTATTTTCTCATATTAAATACTATTATACTTTTGATTGTGTGAAAGTGGCTTCATTTTCACCCAAGGATCAGAACCAACTTAGCTAAATAGTCCTTCAGCATCTGCAGGGAACTGGTTCCAGGAACCCTGTGAATACCAAAATCCATGGGTCCTCAAGTCCCTTATATAAAACGGGATAATAATTGGGTGTGGTGGCACATGCCTGTATTCCCAGTACTTGGGAGGCAGAGACAGGAGGATCATAGGGTCAAGACAAGCCTCAGCAATTTAGTGAGACACTTGGTAACTTAGTGAGACCATGTTTCAAAATTAAAAAAATAAAATAGAACTGGGGTATAGCTCAGAGGTAGAATGCCCCTGGGTTCAATCCCCAGTACCAAACACACACACACACACACACACACACACACACACACACACGGCACAATATTTACATGAAACCTACTCACATCCTCCCATATATTAAAAAAATTATCTCTAGATAACCTATAATACCTAACACAATAAAAATGCTATTTTAATAGTTGCTATACTCTATTTTAGGGAATAATGACAAGAAAAAAGTCTGTACATGTTCAGTACAGACAGACACAATTGAGGTTTTTATTTTTGTTTGTTTTCTTATCAATGTTATTTGAATTTACACATGTGGAACCTGTTTCTGTGGAGAGTTGGTTGTACTTATCCAAGCAGTCTCTCACTGTAAGTGACCAAATATAAGGCCCCTAGCAAGAAAACACCTTTGTGTCCTTCTTGAAAAAATTATTTAAAGGCAAACAGAAAGAAAACCAGTTAATAGCTCAAAAATAGGAGAGTCAGCATAAAAGAAGAGGCAGTTAACATGGAAACCAATTAAAATGAAATATCCAAGTAATAGTAAATCTAGTTAGGAAATAAAGTTAAATGTCAAAAAGAAGGTTTCTTAATTTTAAAAAGTCTTAATAATAATGTACACCCAAGATTTTATTAGCAAAGACTGAGAAGCAGTGAAGGAAGAAAATAAATCCTCTTAAAGAAGTTTCAAAATAAACCATTTTCTCTTGATTTTGCAGAGATGGAACATGTTAATGAATGGTTGAGGAAAACATAGAAGTGATCACATAAAATAGAAAGCAAGATGTGTGACTTCCAAAATATTGAAGAAGGCTCACGGAAGTAGTAAGTTCTTTACTTCCTAAGCACATTGAAGAAGGCTAACGGAAGTAGTTAGTTCTTTACTTACTAAACACATTTTGAGCATCCATGGTTCATGAGCACTGCTCTAGTTTGTGGGTCTATAGTAGTGCTTGGAATCTAGAGATCCAAGTGTTAGTGTCTCAATGTCTATCTAAAAATATTTTAGGGGAAATGTGCTATTTATAAAAAATAGTCATAAAACAAAGCCAGAAGACTAAAAAGTAAAGATTAAAAGTTACACAAAAGCCAGGCATGGTGGCACACACATATGATCCCAGTATTTGGGAGGCTGAGATGGGAGGATCACAGGTTCGAGACCATTCTCAGACTTAGGGAGGCTCTTAGCAATTCATTGAGAACCTATTTCAAAATAAAAGAGGGCTGGGGTTGTAGCTCAGAGGTAGAATGCCCCTGGGTTTAATCCCCAGTACAAAAAAAAAAAGGTTTATGCAAAGACCAAAGAAATCTCAGGAGAGGGACCTACGGCCCCCTTTGGTCATCTGCTGGGTTCTGGACTTCCTGGATGACCCCGTGCTGCCGTCCCTCCAGCCTTACCTTGAGCATCTGTACCAACTAGTTACAATGCTCAACTCCACTGCCTCTCAAGGTGTAGCACCATCCCCGGGAAATAAATTTTTCTTGGCTACAATGATTGGAGGCTACTGTTGACATTTAATGGGTGGACCTAGCATGGTGAAGAAACTTCTTACACTCCCTATAGACTTAGAATATCCCACCAGACACTCATGTAAGCTAAAACATCTTTTCAAGTTCATTATTACCCAAACTGAATTATATTTTATGTATAAAAACAAATTAATTTTTGCACAATTTTAATATAAACAACTTCTGCATCAATCAAGGAGAAAGCTTTTTTTTTTTTTTTTTTTGCGGTACCAGGGATTGAACCCAGGGGCGTTCTACCTCCATGCTACACCCCCGCCCTATTTTTTATACTTTATTTTGAAACCGGGTCTCACGAAGTTGCGGAGGGCCTCACTAAGTAGAGAGAGAGAGAGAGAGAGAGAGAGAGAGAGAGAGAAAGAGGAAGAGAGAGAGAGAGAGAGAGAGAGCTGAGACTGGCCATGAACCTGGATCCTCAGGTCTCCGCCTCCCAAAGTACTGGGATTACAAGTGTGCGCCACCACGCCCGGCTAAGGAGAAAGCTTTTTATTGTTCAAAAATTTACCAAAAATCGTTCACCATGTGACAATATAATGTCATCAACAGCAACTCAACTCATGGAATGTAAGTTACCAGCCAACATGAGCGAATCAATCTGCATTTGTGCATGTTGCATTCATAGGAATTTGATGCTTGGGTACATCAGACAATTCAATACTGGTGACCAAGAGTTCACACATTAAAATTCCTATTAATTTATATATACTTATTTCCTTTTTTTTTTTGGCAGTACCAGGGATTGAACCCACAGGCATTCTACCTCCGGGCTATACCCCCAGCCCTAGTTTTTATTCTTTATTTTGAAACAGGGTCTCACTAAGTTGCGGAGGGCCTCACTAAGTAGCTGAGGCTGGCTGCGAACCCAAATCCTCCTGTCTCAGCCTCCCAAGTACTGGGATTACAAGGGTGTACCACCTTGCCCGGCCTTATTTCCTTTTGATTCTCTTTTGTATTTCAGTTAGGGCCTCGGTATTGATTTTTATATGATGTGTATAAGTATATGTGAATTTCATTTCAGGATAGTAAAAAGGGTACTTTGAAAATATTTGCTACAAAAGGGTTCCACATTGGTCTCCCTTAAGTTATTCTAACATACCATGTTTTTTCCATACAGATGAAGCAAACTCCTATTAACTCAAATCATAAAACCCCTACTTCCTTGTGGAGAGGCTGGCCTGCTTTGCTTCCTCAGCCTTCCCACCATGACTGAGATATCACCTCTGCTGGGAAGCCTTCCATGACTACTCTAGCAACTGACTTGACTCTGTTACCTTTCAGACTGTCACTGTTGGCCATGATTATTGTACAGGTTTGTGCATTAAAATGAGTTTAACAGTAGTCCCGATCTCATGTGGTTCTTATAAAGATGAATCTGTAAAGCTGGGCATGGTGGCCCAAGTCTGTAATCTTGTACTTGGGAGGCTAAGACAGGAGGATCACAGGTTTGAGGCCAGCCTCAGCAACTTAGCAAGACCCTGTCTCAAAATAAAAAAATAAAAAAGCAGGGGTGCAGCTCGGAGCTAGAATTTCCCTGGGTTCAATCCCCAGTACCAAAAAAAAAATGTCTCACAGAGTCGTTGCATATTAATTAAGGTAATATATATAAACTACTTGAAACAGTGTCTAGTTAATAGCATGGACTATATAAGAGTGATGTTATTAGAAGGGAGGCTGAGAAATATGGTCTCCAGGTGCTGGCGATGGGCCCACCAATGAAACACACCTGATGCTTTAAGAGAAGAAGGGGAGAATGCATACTGGTGCTCTGCCAGCTAAATCTGCCTCAATCTATAAACCAGGTAACATGTTACTATATAACCCAGAGTCAGTTCACTGTGATTAGGGATTTTCCTCCCAAATTTGATTAATCTAGAATTGATTAACATTTGATCGATATTTTACAGGCAGAATGAGAATTAAAATTTATACACAAAATGAGAATGAATATACTCTCATTTTATATATGCAGGAAACGAATCTTTAGAGAAGTTAAGTAACTTGCCACAAATCACACAGCCAGTAAGTAGGAGAGGTGTTCTTTTTTGTTTTTGTGGGGATGGCTAGGTTTTTTTGGATGTACTAGAGACTGAACCCATGTATACTCTACCACTGAGCTACAGCGCCAGACCTTTTTATTTATTTTATTCTGAAATAGGATCTTGCTAGGCTGCTGAGAATTTCACTATTGCTGAGGCTGGCCTCGAACCTACAATCTTCCTGTCTCAGTCTCCCATGTACTAGGATTATAGGCATTGTCAACCAAACCCAGCTTTATTTTTCATTTTGAGACAGAGTCTCACTAAGTTACCCATGCTGGTCTTGAACTTGAAATCCTCTTGCCTAAGCCTCCCAAGGCATGCACCACAGAACCCAGCGAGAGGTGGGATTTGAATCCTAGTTTTCTTTAGTCTTCCTGACTGCCATGATGATGTCAGGAGAAGACATAATCTAGAGGAGCCCTGGTTCCAGGGATGGAAATTTCTGCTGGATAATGATGTGATTCTTAAGGAAGTCAGTTACCTGCAATTATAAATAAAGAGTGTGCTTTACAGAGAACTCAAAGCAAAGATACAAACAACAATGAAAACTCAGAATATACAGTGTGTTCTTCGAGATCATCAAGTTGACACCAGAGGTCCACTTCTAAGTCATCAACTCACTGGAGGTGGCAACCAAAGAGTTTGTTGAGAGGTCAAAACTTGGTTTTGCCATTGGATAAATAGCTCGGGAAATTTTATTTTTTGTTTGCAAATAATAGAAATCCACTTCATCCAAAAGAGACAAAGGACAAGCAAAAAGAACAAACCATTATGAGGATATCGAGGTATGTCAATATACCAAAGACAGCCACTGACATCCCCAGAGACTGGAGCCATCAGGGGAAACCCATCTGAGACCAAGACAACTATCTCCTGTCCTCCCTCTCACATGCTCTTGCTCTCACTCTCTCCATCCCTGTGGCCTCATCTCTTTTTATCTCTCAGCATCCTGGCTTCATTTTTCTCTTTCTCTGAAAACTAGTATGACTCAAAATGGTAGCCCCACCATAGCAACCTCTGTTCTGGAATTTGTGTTACCTCAGTTGAGACAACTGAAGACATTAGCTAGCATTTCTGAATCCCAATTACAAATTCCTGGTAGAGACAGTAAATTGACCTAGTTCAACTAGAAGTGCACTGCTGGTCCAATATGCTATGGCCAAGGAGGAAGAGCCACAAACAAACGCTGTTCTTGAACCTATTCATGTCATGATGAATTTTTAACAAGTCATCGACTGAGTTCAGCCAGAAAACCTTCTGCAGGACTTAATGTCTGGAAATAGCACAGCTGTCATGGAGGAAGGTGGTGGGCTGTGCCCTAAAATTACATCTACTAAAGTGGAGGTGGTTTTTTGTTTTGTTTTGTGGTACTAGGGATTGAATCCAGGGGTGTTCTACTTCTGAGCTATATCCCGGCCCTATTTTTTAATTTTTATTTTCAAACAGGGTCTCACTAAATTGTTGAGGGCCTGGCTAAGTTGCTAAGGCTGTCCTTCAACCTGCAACCCTCCTGTCTCAGCCTCCCATGTACTAAGATTACAGGCATGCACTACCATGCCCAGCTTAGAGTGAAGTGTTTATTAAAAGACTATAAAGTTAAAGAATAAGTCAAACTTGTGTTCATATTTGTGAATAAAATTAGCAAGTCAGGGTTATTTCAAAACTAAGAAATAATAATTTGCCTGCTGTTCCCTTAAAGAAAAAAAAGGCCACATTATAAACTGCAACACCAGAGGCTAAAAAAACTATACAGGAAAGTTGGGTGTCCATATTGATTATTTTTTATATCAACACAACTCCTTCATTTGAGGAAAGCCTGTATGTAATTAAAGGAAAAGCCCCAAGACCATTTCCAGAAAACTCAGAACAACCAAAAAATAAATGAAAACAATTCTGCATCTCTTTTTCTACTCATTGACTTTTTTACAAGTCATCAGCCAAGTTCAGCCAGAAAACCTCCTGCAGTACTCAATGTCTGGAAATAGCAACAGTGAAGAGCTTTACAGAATAAGAGACCTCTTGCAGTCTCTGAAAGGTATTTCCCACAGAATTTGTTATCGGTTCCCAGTTCTGATGAGTACGTTAGGTTGTTACCATGATGCTGACTCTAGGTGGTTGTGCTAAATGAGAAGTCTAACACAGTCACCATTCACAAATTTTAGTTGAAGATTAATCAGACAATCTCTGGGAATTAAAATGTGGCCCATGGAACAAGGGAAGATTCTGCCCTCATTATCTGTAGGTGATTTCTCTCTCTCTCAGAGTTGATAGGTTTTCCAAAATGAGATCACTACCAACTTTTGCCTACATTTCTGAAAGCTAAAAAGTCACTTTGATAGCCAGATCGATATGTTATATGTGAAAATGAGACAAGAAAATAGTGAGGAATAACATTGAGCCAGGCATGGTGGCACATGCCTGTAATCCCAGTACTTGGGAAGCTGAGGCAGGAGGATCGCAGTTTCAACGAGAGCCTCAGTAACTTAGGCCCCCCCGCAACTTAGTGAGACACCATTTCAAAATAAAAAATAAAGTAGGCTGGGGGTGTAGCTTAGAGGTAGAATGCCCTAGGTTCAATCCCCAGTACAAATAAATAAATAAATAAATAAATAAAGTCAGCCACAAGCAAAAATACCTTGCAAAATAAAGTGAGAAAAAAAGAATTGATAAGCACAAGTAACAAACTTATTACATAGCATATTAATTTAATTCTAATTTTATAGCCATCACAGCTTTTATAATGAATCCACAAAAAGCTCTTATATTAAAAAACCTTTTTGACCAATTCTTGTGCTTCCAAATTTTTGTTTGTTTGTTTTTGTGATAAGCACTCAGCTTCCACCCCTGGGTCCTAGCACCATTCTTTGCAATCATTACATTGAATGAGAAAGAGTCCTAAGATACAAGAGAAAAATATTGTTTCCTTCTACTGCCCTTTTAGCCTGCTCTGAGAAGTTGCTTCTTTCCTATTTGTTTGCCTATCAACACTTGGCTGTAACAGTTTGGATTTAGAATTTAGAATGGTTTGGATTTAGAATGTCCCCCTAGCACTCACGGAAACAAGGGAGCAATGTTGGAAGCAGGGCTTGGTTGCTAAGGAGGGAACCCTGGGGGTGTGGCTTTGGGAATTATATTTCCTTTCTCCTCCCTCTGCTCACCCTCTGCTTCTGGCTTCCATGATGTGAGAACAGAGCTTTGCACGTTCTCTCCCTCCACTTCCCAATACCATGCCTTGAGCTTCAGACCCTGGCTTCACATGGGCTGAACCCAGAATCTCAAAAAAAAAAACTGTAAGCAAATAAATCTTCCTTTCTCTAAGTCATGTGGATAGGCATTTGGGATTATAGCAGTGAGAATGTTGACCAAGGCAGAAATTTGTACCAGAGAAGTGGGGCTACTGCTATATCTAGGTCTGACCATGTGATTTGTGAGTCTTTGGAACTGGTTTGTGAGAGAAAGTTGGAAAGAACAGAATGTGGCTAGAAAGGCAGATGATAGAGACTGTGCTCAGGAGATTTTGGAGATCAAAGAGGACTCTATAAGAAAATGAAGTAGAAGCCACATGTGTTACATTTTGGCAAAGAATTTATTGGCATTTTTCCTGTGTCCTGAAACTTTGTGTTAGGCCGAATTTAAAGATGATGCACTGATCAAACTGGCAGAGGAAATCTCAAAACAGCAAAGTGAAGTGGGGTATCTCCTCTTATAGGATTTCTGTCCAGTGGATTTCAACGAATGAAGTCCAAGGACTAATAAGGGGTATAGAAATGTGAAAGTTTATTTTAAATCATGGAAAGATAAAATATAAAAACAGCTCCCCCCATCATGGGGGGAGCAAGAAGAGAATAGTCACTGAAGCTCTTGGGAGGTAGGCTTTTAAACCTTACTGAGGTTCCCCATCTGCTCTTTTATGATTGGTCAGAATAGGATTTGGGGGGAATGGGTATCTTTTAACCAATTTCAGTCCTTAATTTGAATTGTTATCTTGTGGGCTGGGGGGCACTCATCTCCTGGCACCCACCAGTCTCTCACATCCCTGCTCACCTCCCCCCACCTCACAGAAGATGACAGAAATGGCCTTGTTTAATCCCTCCTTGTTCCCAGGTCCTCTGCCCTGCCTCAAAAGTATCCAAACCGCATTATGAATGTTGATGTCCAAGTTCAGTGAATTGTACAATGCATTTCAGGAGCAGAAAGCAAAGCAGAGAGACGTTATAGATTAGCAATTTGGCCCGAAAGACATGTGTAAAGCTGGGGCCCAGAGAGATGGTGCTGTGAAAGACAGTAAGATGGCTGAAGGGAGTTTGAATACTTTGATTAGAAACAAAGAAAGGACTGCAGTCAGAGCAGTTGAAGATTTGCATAAAAAAGAAAGGAATGAGGTCAGGTTTGTAACCATGGAAACAAGGGCAGCCATTTTGAAGAATGATGCTCAGATTCCTTCCCTGTGGCCTTGATGGAGGCAGGCCCAGCACTGCCCATGAAGGGACTGGCTCAGCCATGGTTAAGATGGAGGCAGGCCCAGCTGCTCTGATTGAAAAGGGTGTGACGACCCCTCCTGCTGGCAGTCAATTTGGGTGCACATGTAATGCTGACTTTGCTGGTAAAAAGGGATCATGGAGACTTCCCTCCAGATTTCAAAGGAAGGCCTGGGAAGCAAGGTAACACATGGCAGGGTTGGAGTCTCTGCAAGCAGGTCCAAATGGGGCAATTTGTGAAGCTGTGAGGGTGAAGCCAAGGTTACAAGAAAAAACAACTTGTGCTTTAGAATTGCCAGAAATGTGAAACAACTGCAATGAAAGGCAACAAGCTGCAAGCCATGGAGCCAGGCTGGAAGAGCCAGGATGCTGCCCATTGCAACAAACCAGGCCACAGGACAGGGCTGCCAAGGCCCCTTGGAGATGCTATCTCACCACCACGTAGCCCAGATGCCAGGAATGGAGCTGCAGGATTATATGCTTGCTCTGCTGGATTTCGATACTGTTTGGTCCCATTTCTTCTTTCTATGGCTTTATTCCTTCCTTGGAATGCAAATGTTTACTCTGTTCCATTGTACATTGGATGTATGTAACTTGCTTTTTGTTTTTACAGGGGCTCACAGCCAAGAGTTTACCTTGCGTCTCAGAGGAGACTTTGGACTCTGAACTTTTGAGTGGTGCTTGAACCGTTAAGACTGTGGGAATTCTTGGAGATGGACTAAATGCATTTTGCATTATGAAGTAACTGTGAGGTCTAGGGGACCTGGGGCACAGTGTAATGGTTTGAATTTAGAATGTCCCCCTAGCCCTCATGGAAACAAGGTAGCAGTGTTGCAAGCAGGACTTGGTTGCTAAGGAGGGGACCCTGGGGGTGTGGCCTTGCGGATTATATATCCTTCCTCTTCTCCCTGCTCATCATCTGCTTCCAGCCTCCATCATGGGAAAGCAGAGCTTTGCATGCCCTCTCTCTGCTTCCCAATGCCATGCCTTGAGCTTCAGACCCTGGGCTTCACATGGACTAAACCCAGAATCTCCAGGAAACTGTGAGCAAATCTCCCTTCCTCTAAGTTGTGTGGTCAGTTGTTTCAGATTATAGCAGTGACAATGTTGACTGAGACACTTGCAAAGTCCCCATGATTTTTTTCTTTATTCTCATATGATAAAAGATATATAAATATGCCCATGTAGTAGGAATAAAGTTCCAATTTCATTAAGGTTAGAGATTCCCTCCCCCTGAACCTCTGACACCTGCCCACAGTTTGTTCTGCTCTGGAATAGCAGTCTGCAGTAGGAAGGAGGGACAGATTTGTGGTCACCATCTTCTCTCTTTTCCCACCTGTCACTTCTCCACCAGCCACTCACCAGGCCCCACCTGCCTCCTCTAGGTTGAGGGTGGGAGGCAGAGGAAGGAAGGATCAGGAAAGAGCTCATTTTCATTAGTACTGTCATGGTAATATAACTTTGGTGCTGTCTGAATTTGGCACATTTAAAGCTAGGATTTTCTCCTATTACACACTTTGCTGTTCTTGGAAGTTCCTTTATACCTGACCATTGACAAATTTCTCACCTGTGTTTCCTTGACATCCCAGCCTCTTTCTCTTGTGGCGCTCCTGGCCAAGATGCAAGACAGCCCTCTTCTGACTGGTTTGACTGAGCATGTGGCCTCATCCAGCCCAGAGCAAATGCTCTTGCATTCTCAGACAGACAAGCTCTGGGTAAGAAAGTTGCAATAGTATGGTCAAATAGCATGAAAATTCCAGTTTCTGAGCAGGTTACTGCCACTGTATCTACCTTTCTTTTCTCCACAGCCACATCCAGATGGCCATATTCTTCAGCCATGTCGCCACTTTTCAGGAATATGCCAGACAACAGCTATAAGAGAAGTCTACCTCTCTAAAGAGGTCCTTTTCCTAAACTTGGAAAGATAAAAGGTCCCCTCTTTACTTTTGCCCCATAAAACTGGGAAGACTCAAAACACACTAAAGGCCCTCTCCAAAAAAATTATCTTTAAGACTCCAACTCAACCCTTTTATACCCCTGGTGAGGAAGAGGAGGTAATAGTTACCTGAACAGATTTTGAATGTCTCTTGACTCATCTTTCACATGGTTTAATGCCTCGCTCTCAATGCAGAGTGACTAGGCACCCATACTTGGGGCTTGGGTGAAAGTGAAATTGAAAATTTTACTTTTAATCATGCTCCCTTTGGGCACACAGATGACATGGATAATGGATAATCCTTCCATAGGAAAGCCTTCCAAAGGACCTTAGAGAGGATCCTCAGGGCTCTTTAGTTTTCAGGTACTCCACATCACTTCAGGTATTTGAAATACCTTTGTAAGGTAGGAAAGATGGGTGCTACATGAGACCTCCAGAGATGTAGAAGTAGCTTCTTCAAAGCTCTACACTAAAAAGTTCTTCTGACTACAAATCCAGTGCCCAACCATGAGCTGGAGAAAAAAGTTTGAAGCAAGTGGAATTGTCTAATGCAAAAAAACCTGAAAGCCAAATCTATGAAGAAGATACTAGCAAACCACGAAGGGCTCTTGAAAAAACAGCCACCACCTCCCTAGTCTGGTGATGCCTGCTGGAAATTCTAGGCACAGGCATCTGAAAAAGCTTTCCAGGTGATCATTCTTGTGACATATATCCCGCTTTTTCTCTCCTTCTTCTTCTTTCCTTTCTACCACCTCCACCCCACCACTTCCCCAAGAATCACTACCCTAATAGGTCTGAGAAAAATGGTGGTGGTAGTGAATTCAGACCATTAACCAAAAGCTCATTGAGACAAAACAGTATTTGTAACCTACAAAAAAACTAGTTGTTTGGCCACACAGCCCACATTCACCTGCTTTGCCCATCAATTAGTTGGAAGATGTACAGGGAATAGGTCCATAGGTCCTCCTCTTCTCCCTACCACCAAAAAAAAAAAAAAAAAAAAAAAAGGCTAGAGTTCATGCTATGGCTATTTAACCTGATATACTTCTCTGAACTAGACCAAGAATAAAAAGGTAGATTATTATGACTTTTCTTCTGTTATTATTTAATTTCCTTTTGTTTTTCTCTTACAATTTTTTCCTGTCAAGTTTCAGCATTAGAAGAGATTGAAAAAGGCAATCCTAGGAAATAATTTAGGTGTAAACAATTCTATTTGACTTAGGGATTTTTTAACATACAAATCCTAGCTCTGTCCAGATATTCAGAACACATGGTATTGTAGTTTTCTGATACAGGAAAGAGAATAAGGAAAGGTAATTTTTTTCTGTACAGTAGAAAAACCGCATCAAATTGTGGGAGGGGGTAGGATAAAGAGAATGATGTCAGTGATTACACATTAAATATATAATACATATTAGAATTTACTAACTGGAAATAGGATGCTGTCCTAATAAAAGATCTAAAATTTGAACCGTTGGCTCTGGGACTGAGCAAGAAGTAGAAGCTCAATGGACCTAGGGAGACTTTGGTGAAGATTTGAAGGAGGTGAGGAAGATATTATGAGGTGGTGGAAAGTTTGGCAACTCTGACACCAGCGGTCATATGGCTCATAGAAAGGATGCCTAGTGAACTCCTGGATCTGGCTGAGGAGATTGCCAGGCAGAATGTAGAAGGAGCCAACTTGCCTCTGGATGCCTATGACAACATATTTAAAAAGATTGATGAACTTAAAAAGAACTACCAGAATTTCTGGCAGAATTTAGAGAACATATGAAGAAGCCAGGACTTGCTTGGTTTGAAAATAAAAAGTTGTTTCTTCTCCCTAGTCTCTCCCAGCAAAATATTCTCAAAGAAATAGCTTCAAGGCAAAGAACAAATCCAGGGTGCTATCAGTAAGGTATAACTTCCAGGTAAAGATTTCAAGGCATGGCTGAAAGACCATTCAGAAATATTTAAGAGTGTGCCTAATGAACTTATAAGAATCTTAAGGGCATGCTTAAGATCCTACGTACCAGACTTTCTCAGTTAAGCAATAGGGTTTTTAGAATCCTAAGGACATTATCTGATAGCAGCTACACAGTTGTTCAAGGTAGAGAAGGGCCTAAGATAGAAACTATCAGTGTGACTTTTGTCTAAAAATTATATTACAAATTGATACCTCAGAAATCCAAAACGTTTTTATAAAGAAATTTTATTAGCTTAGATTGAAATGGCAGAGATCATTCAGAATGAAAAGACACCATTGGATCTCAATATTTTATGGGCAGAAAGCAGTGTAAGAAAATGACTCAGTTTCAGACAGGTTACATAAGAAAGGACAGGTACTTTTGGCACAACCAAAAGCCCAGAGGATGGAGTCAAGAGCCATGAAAAAGTCTTCCCAAGGAGCAGGAATGGGCCATAAGCAAGGAACTGGCCAAATGTGCTTGGCTGGATTCTAGAATTACTATAGACTAGTGATGGCTGTGTACCTGCCAGTTCTTTTTGAAAGGTAGTATCTTTGATGTTACTCCATCTCTGAGCTACCACTGTATACTGGAGACATGTGGGATTATCACACATAGTCAAACAGAAAGCAACTGTACTCAATGGAACTGCACTCAAACCAGATCTGTACTTTGCCCTACTTTAGAAAAGGAGATCCTGAGCTGGGCGTGGTGGTGCATGCCTGTGATCCCAGTACTTGGGAGGCTGAGACAAGAGGATTGCAGATTCAAAGACAGTCTCAACAACCTAGTGAGACCCTGCTTCAAAGAGAAAAAAAAATGGCTGGGGGTGTAGCTCAAAGGTAGAATGCCCCTGGGTTTAATCCCAATACCACAAAAGAAAGAGGAAGGAAGGAAGGAAGGAAGGAAGGAAGGAAGGAAGGAAGGAAGGAAGGAAGGAAGGCAGGCTATATTTTTGAGCTGATAGCAGGAGGTGGCCAGAGAGCAAATACTTTTTTGATTTGCAGGCCATAGGTCTCTGTCGCAACTACTCAGTTGTGCTGTTACAGCATGAAAGCAGCCATTGATGGTATATAAATTAACAGGCATGGCTGTGTTCCAATAAAATTTCATTGATTAAAAAAAGGGAAGGGCATAGTTTGCCAGCTCCTGGAGTAATGGGATGAGACTTTGGTGATCTAGCACAGCAATATTTGACAGGTGAGAAGAATATAAATCATTTGTGGCCAAAGAGTAGACTGGAGAAGATTAAAGCTGGCCTTGAATTCTTTCGCACTCTTCCCTGAGACTCTGGGCAGACTCTGACTGATTTGACCCATGGAATATAGCAGAAGTGACACTGTCGGGTTCCTCACTCCTGAGACACCAGCAGGGTCCATTTTCTATTTCTCGGAACATTCCCTGCTGGAGCCCTGCGCCACCATGTGAGAAGTCCCACTACGTGCTGAAAAGGCCAGTGGAGCTTAGACTATGCGGTGAGGATGGGCGGCCAGCAGAGCCACAGGGTCAAGACATCAGGCAGGGGAGTGAAGCTGTCCTGAGTCCTCTAGGCCACGCTAGTCAGCAGCTCAATACTACTGAGAGACCTCAGTCGGCACTACGTGGAGAAGAAGAATCAACCCGCCAAGATCTGTCTGAACTACTAGTCCACAACGTCATAAGATAAAGTGGCTTGGATTTGTTTTTGTTTTGATATTGTTGTTTGAACTGTGGGGTTGGGGGGCACTGTGGATGGAACCCAGGGGTGCTCTACCACTGTGCTACATCCCAGCCCTTTTTATATTTTATTTTGAGACAGGGTCTCCTTAAATTATCCAGGCTGACCTTGAGCTTGCGATCCTCCAGTTTTAGGAACAAGTTGGAGATTATGGTGAATTTAAATTTGGAGCTTTCTCTTTTTGTGTATGTGTGATTTATTGTGTTTTTCAAGTTTTTAAAAATAACCCTGAAAGTTTCCCCCCTGACAAAGAAGAAAAGAAGCAATTGAGAGGTAAATTCAGACTCAAATAAAGAGAAATGGCATGCTCGAAACGACCCATAAGAGAGAGTGATGATTTTTGCTTCTCCAAGTGAAAGGGCACGCAAGAAAGCTGACACAGGAGCTTTGCCAGAGCCTAGAGGACAGCTGATTAGGATCTGGTTGTGAAAATGGAGGAAAAGAGGCAGATATTTTTAAACATTATCCAAGAATAGATAGAACTTGCTCTTCCCACCTTTTGCATTTCATTCACAGAGATGTGTAAAGGGCACAAGAATTGTCCCCACTAGCAACAAGACTGTGCAGTGTCTGCAGCTTTCTGTAACTGTCCTGAATTTAAGGGAAGGAATGAGTATGAGGACAGGAATATTTCTGGATTCTATCAGACTTGTGCAGAGAGTATTTGTGATTTTTTTTCAAAATGGATTCCTTCAGTTTAATAGTCTTTAAATGGTGGAGAAGCCTTCAAATTAGACCACCTGCTCTTGATCTACAAGAGCCCCCAGCCCCAATTCCTCTTTGTTTTCACACACAGATGCCAAACTGCAACTTATTTGCAGACATTACATATTTCTGCTACACATTATCAAAGGTCACAGGCTGGCTCCTAATAGATATTCTAGGGATGTATTAATTGTATCCAAGGTGATGGGGGGGGAGTAAAGTAAGCTGTTCTTTTCAACAAAATGTCCAGGCAATCTGTAGCCCACTCACTGTATTCTAATAAGCCATCTAGGATGCTTTTCAAAGGAGTCATTTGCATTCTAAGACATTAGCTTTAAAAGGTAAATGTTAGACCCAATTTGCAGCACCTCGAGTTCTTTAAATGTTGCATCTTTTTTTTTTTTCTATCTGCACTCTCACAGAAGTAATAGGAAGGAGTCGTACAACAAGTGGCTTATTGATATGCCCTGGAAGTTTACATTTCTGCTTTGATTCTCCAGAAAGAGAGAGATGCAACATCTTAATGAAGGACAGCAGAACACATGAGAAACTAATGAAAAGAACACGATGAGGCCTCACAGGTGCTGGTACACCGTGAATCCCATTTGAAACAGAATCTGACCATTTTTAGGTTCTTATCGGATGCATCCTCTAAGCTTGTCTTTCATGACTGCTGCAGGAAATTCTTTACTGACACTGAATTGGAAAAATGGTTATTTTCCCCAACTGATGGCATTGTGTTTCTGTAAAGATGACTTGTAACATGCAAATCGGATGCATCCACAATCATTCTGATGCAAGACCAGAGCTTCACAACCCTTTTTTACAATTTCAAAATGAGTTTGTTGCCCAAAGGAAAACATAAAACACACCAAAGCCCAATAAAGACAGTAACAGCTCTAAATAGCTCAGAAATTTCTCCCTGCCTAATGGACTGCTTTTATTAAGGAGTTTACTGTTTTTCTCCAAATTTGAATGGATGTTTCTAAAAATGGAATGAATGGTAAAAAGGCAAAAGGAAAGAGGTTGATGAACTTGTAACCACAGTAGTAACCAGAATCGGACAACAGGAATAGTATAATAAACCAGGAACGATGTCATCGGCATAATAATGATAGCAAATAATCACATGGTACTTACTACATGCCGGCAACTACTGTAAACCTCTAATGTATCCTAATTCATTGAATCTTCACAGAGAGGAGTTCTAACTTCCATCTTAGAGGTGAGTACATTGAACTACATAAAGGTTAGGTAAATGGCCCAAGGGGAAAAGCCCCAGAATCCCAATTTTAACCACCACGGGAGAGTGCCCAAACGTCCAGCTTGTGACAACTAAAAATGTCATGTGGGTATGGAAGAAACTGCTGAACTGTTTTCTCAGGCCAGTGAGGCCAGAGAGATAGAAAATAAATACTCCATCCTTCCTTATCTCTTCAAAAAGTCTTCATAGTTTCTTAAGGGTAATGAAAAAAAAAATGTTTCCCAGGGTAAGCTGGTGCCAGGGGAGAGAGAAAAACAGCAATGCTGCCTAAAGACCCATAAATGATCTGCTGGGAATTCCATAAGAGAGAGCGACAATAGTCTGGCTTCAACCATCTCCCCACCCTGCTACTTTAATAGACCAGGATGTTTAGATATATTTCAAGTTTTATAGAAAAACTCGGTTTACAGACTATTTGTTTGGAGGGGGGGCAATAAAGAACAGGCCTATGTTTCAGTGGTGAGTGTATTTTTTGGTTGATATAAGAATTTTTGTCATTGAGAGTCAATAGGGAGCCCATAGAACCTATTCAATATCCACAGATCCATTGAGCTATCATATAAAAGCTATAACTCATCAGGATAGACTAAATGTGCCAAGTTCTGTACTATCATTGGGGTTTTTGTCAACATGATGAACTTAAAAAGATGTTTGCCTGGATAGATTTTGTTCATGTAGTTAAATGGAAATCACAAGTTACTTCAAAAGGAAAGCACACTTACATCTATCTTCCCACACGGCGAATGTTTTCCCGGGATTTCATTTGCTTCAAATTAGTATTTTTTCTGTGAAGTAGGAATATGAAATCTAATAATGCATTCTCAGAAATAATGTTTAAAATTCATTTTATTTTAAGAAATATTTAGCAAATATTTATTTAATAAATAGTCACTTATTTCTCTGCCTTGAGTCAACTTTGTTATAGAATTTTAGAGCCTAATGAAATTTTAAATAGGGATGATTTGATTCATTTGCCCAGACATTCCATTTTTATTAATCATTTACTATGTGCCAGGTACAGTTCCAGGGGCTGGAGTCCAATTTCTTCATTGTAGAGAGGGAGAAAAAGAGAGCCAGAGAAGGAAAGTACTAGCTGAAGGTGGCAGATTCAGCATACAAAGCTCTTAATTTCTCTTTATTTCTCTCTTTCTTGCTTGTGGTGTGTGTGTTTGTGTGGGGGGGGGGTTGAACCAATGGGCATTCTACCACTGAGCTACACCCTCAGTCCTTGTTATGTTTTATTTAGAAACAGGGTCTTATCACATGCTGGCCTCCAACCTTCAATTCTCCTGTCTTAGCCTCTACTGGTGCAAGAGCTCTTAATTTCAAAAGCGAGTTTTCTCCCTCTCTGAGATTGCCTCAGAAGAGTGAGACTCTACTAGTTCTATGTGAGACAAAAAAAAAAAAGAATGTTTTATGAATCTTGAGTCCGGTCATTGGCCAATTCTCACTGCAGCTTTGACACAATTAGAGACTTGAAATTTGCTCACATGGTTGGGCTTGCTCTTTTTGGTTTCCACCATCACCATGAAAAGAACATGACCTGCTAGAAGAGAGACTCATGGGCAGCCCTCCTCCCACCTCCCACACACTCCACCATATGCAGCCAAGATCAAAAGTAAGCAATGTTATTTTGAGCTATGGAGGTTGGGATTGGTTTTTGTGCTGCAAAAGCTGATTGGTTCACTACTTTAGGTTGACAGTGTAATCCAATGAGATTTATCTCTCAGTAGCTTCTTTTCAACTTCAGCCATATAATGAAACGGATTTTCCATTGTAGGTTGAATAGTGCAGGGTACCTTAGCTTCTGGCTCACTGTTGTCACGTACTAACCTTGCCACAGAGGTGATTTCAAAACAATCGAGATGGATGGATGGAAAGAGGGAGAGAGAGAGGGAGACTGAGACAGAGACCGGAAAATGATAGGGAGACAGAATAATAAAACTGGATATGAAGTGGTGTTGTTTTGTATGTTTGTGTGTGGTTTAACAGAAAATTCCAGCATCTATAGAAATAATGTCTGCCTCATTTTTGTGAATAATTCATTTTGACCATTTTAAGTACCACATTTGCTGATATCTAATCTATTTATGATAATCCTGTGATGAAACATTCAGTTGACAAGGAGCTTTCTTTGTCTTAAGGAACATTTGTAATATCTAATGAATATTTATCTCCTGCATTTATAGAACCCCTTCTCACCAGAGAACTCAGGTGCTATTTTAGTTCTCTCTGGGCCTTCAGATAGGTTTTAAAAGAGAAAGCCACTTACTAGTCAATGCTGATGTAGGGATACCCAGGGAACATCTGGGATAATTATTTTCTTCTTTTGCCTCATTTTATTGTTCTTTTCCAATCTGATGCTATATCTTCAAAATAGCTAGAGAGAATTCCATTTCCCTCACATAACAGTAAATAGGCTGAACCTCACAGTGTGTTCATGTTTACTTTTACCGCAATTCCATTACATTTGTTTATTTCCTCATCTTACAGTTTTTTAAATCCATGTATAAGGACAGGTTATTACCTGATCTTCTCTCACCCTCTCTTTGGGATGTACAACTTACTAATTTGCATTCTACAGGTGATTTTTATGGTTATGGTCATTCCTATGACTAAAGAGAACAGAATAAAACACTTTGGGTATAATCTATTCCAATTATAGCTGTTTTCATTCTCAAATGTGCAAATATTACAAGATAGTAGGAGAATGGGTGATACAAAGAAAACAAAGCTTTGATGAAGATAGTGATGGCCTGGGCCCTGTCTTCAGCCCCGCTGCCAATTTCTTCTCATCTAATAGTGCACCATTTCCTTCTGTCAGCTACTTCTTGCCATCCATCCATCCTTCCATAATTGCCAGGATTTTTCTCCAGTCTTTCAACCTTGCCAGACAACATTTGTCAGTGTTTTAATGCTTTTGTTGTACCTGGGCAGCTGAACAAACCAACATTAGCCTGATTTTTATACAGACAGAACACCACAGAAGTTATGCAATAGCAAATCTCCATTTTCTAACAAGTATGGGTGGTAAAGTATGGGGCAGGGACAGTCCCTAAACTGCTCCCTTATTCTCTACCTTTTCTGCACACAGGGCAATATTAAGCCTTTCTATACTATAGTGACTAATTCATCATGCAAGCATGCTACAAAGATTTTTAAAGATTCTAAAAGAATCCTTAAGATCTTTCGAAATATTAAAAAATATTTTTAAACCCCAGAAGTTATTTCTAAGAAGGTCGTTTGTCACCATGATTAAGTGTAAAAAATACTTGCTTAGAAGTCAAAAGACCTTGCATAGTATCACAGTCTACTCAAAGTTTTGATATTAGACAAGGCACTTACCTTTTCTAAATATCAGTCGTCTCATTTATAATATAAAGATAATGCCAGTTATGTCAACATCAGAGAATTGTTGGGAGTATGAAATGGTAAAATGCCAGGATTAATCTAATTGATGTTTAAATGGTATCAGAATTTTTAAAAATCAGTTTAGAAATAAGGAAAAAAGGAAAAGGAATAATGATTAACTTAAATTTAATGATACTCAATGCTGAGATATCCCGTTATTTAGATAATTTAATACCCATTTTGAGGATGGTTTAACAGTATACTGAATCTCCTTATAGAGTTTTAGAATGCAGACTCTGAGATACCCTTACAGGGTACTGAGGTAAGCTGAGGAAAGCCTTCTGAAAGATGCTCATTTCCTAATTTCTGGAATTTGGTGAATGTTGCCTTGTATGACCAAAGCTTGGCCTTTGTAGATATGATTAAAGATATGGATATGGCAAATCTTTCCTGGGTTATCTAGGCAGACCTGAAATGTAATCACAAGTATCCCTATAAGAGGAAGGCAAAGGTGATTTCATAAACACAGAAGAGAGGAAGGCAATGTGACCAAGGAAACAGAACTGGGACTGATGCAGCTACAAGCCAAGGAGTGATGATAGCGCCCAGCAGCTAGAACAGGCAAGGAGTGGATTTTCTTCTAGAGCATTCCAAGAGATTGTGTCCCTGCCTGCCGACACCTTGATTTCAGCCCAGTGAAACTAATTGCAGACTTCTGACCTATGAGAGATACATTTCTGTTCTTTTAAACCACTGAATTTTGGTAATTTGTTACAACAGGCTTTGAAAACTAATACAAGCACTT
This sequence comes from Glis glis, assembly GCA_004027185.1. Classification (NCBI taxonomy): domain Eukaryota; kingdom Metazoa; phylum Chordata; class Mammalia; order Rodentia; family Gliridae; genus Glis; species Glis glis. Next base: position 46,936 of record PVJS01006845.1, read on the forward strand.
TAGCAGTACAAGGACTACATCTCTTTCCATAGAAGCAAGACAAACGTGCTTTGCATGAAACTTTGCTTCAAAATAAATAAATTATGTAAGGTGGCAGGCAGAGAACAAAATAAAAATAAAAGAAGAAAATTAAATAGAAGCCTTTGTTTTCCCATTCTATTGCAAAGCATAAGAACAAGGTTCTGTTGACTGGCTACCTTTTTCTGAATATTTGTACTTCACTTACCATATGTGAAGTACTATTTTAGTTGGTATATACATTCACTTTATTTCATCCTCATGATTACATTCTAATTCCATTTTTTTTTCAGGTGAGGACACCAAGACACTGAGAAATTATGTAAGGACCAGGTCACACAGTGATTGGCAGATCCAGAACTTCTAACCCAGGCAGTGTGACCCAGAGTCCATTTTTTATCCATCATACAATACTGTATCTCATTGTAACAGAGCATCACACAAATGTTATTTTCAAATAATTTACATTCAAGAAGAATCATAGTATGGTGCAGTGGTACACACCTGTAATTCCAGTACTTGGGAGGCTGAGACAAGAGGATTGCAGGTTCAAGGCCAGCCTCAGCAACTTAGTGATACCCTGTTTCAAAATAAAAAATAAAATAGGGCTGGGGTGTAGCTCAGAAGTAGAATGCCCCTGAGTTCAATCCCTAGTCTCACACACACACACACACACACACACACACACACACACACACACAGCATCAAGATAAGAACAATGCAGATATATTATCAATGTATATAATGTATATATTATGTAATACACTCAGTTTTCTGCAAAAAGAAAATCACATGCTGGCACATTCCTTTTAGGAATTCAATTCAGCCTAAGGTGATGTAACAGTACTAGCCACAAGACGTACTAAGTATCTGTCCTGTCTTCCCAGGGAGTGAAGAGGCAGGGATATTAGATCAGTCCAGAACTCTGCATGACATACTTTACAGCTGTAATTAATGTGGCTTGGAACCTGTCCCTTGTCAGTGTAGTCAATGGTGCCTTTTGCTCATCCAATCAACAAGATGTTACTGAGTGGCAACCTCAGAAGACCACAGCCTTAGAGCTGCTGCCGGTGATGCAAAGGTACACAATAAAGGTACACAATACCCCCTTGCACAGCAAGAGAGCAGGGCTGCCGTTTGCATTTCCAAAGCACTGCATGACCCAGCCCTGCTCCTCTTGGGTCTCACTGCTTACCATACACCACAGGGAGATAAATTTTATTTTGGGCTATTTGAATTAGTACTATTTGTAAGCATTGCTGAAGGTTTTATTTCCATTATAAGCAGAGTTTTCCCTTGGAACACTGAGACTGTTTTATTTTAAGGACAGCTGTTCTAGGGCATTCTGGTCCTATTTTGTATTCTGCCCTATAGGTACTGAGCTATAAAAATGACCCTGTGAAAATTGAGAATGCATGTCATCCTAGTCACAGAGCAGTCAAGATCTGAGTTCAGAATCCTATGTTCCTCCTGGAGGAGTGGGGCACATTAAAAGCATCTCTAAAGCAAAGTTTTCTCCTACCTTGTCTATGTGTCTTCAGGGTTTGAGATAATAAATAGAAGCCTGCTGTATTTCCCCCATGTAAAAGGGAGAAGACTGACATCTCAATTTTTTTTCAAGACAGTCTGATTCCTCTTGCTCTCAGAGAGATGTCAGAAAACCTTGACCTGTTTTTTTGAAACATACTGCATCAGTCAAGATCTTGTTTCACTTAATATGTGGAAACAGCCCATCCTGAGCTGAGGGAGAAGAAAAATGCATTTCACCTCCACAGGTCATCTTTTATCCAACTCGAGAAACATTGCTCCAAAGTTCCCAAATATTCTTAGGAGAAATTAAGGAAATTGTTGCATGAAACTTTGGGGAAATTAAAGAATCTCTTCTTTGAACTACAGTTCCAATTTTCAAGATATTAAAGCATACCAATTTGTGAGTACCAACACAAATGTTTTCTCCTTACAAATATTGCACATACACAAAGAAAGAGTTTTTCATTGGGAGACTTTTGTGACATTGCATTGTGGACAAGTTCTAGAAGCAATAGCCTTTTGTGGTGGAACATTGAATTTTTCATATTTAAGGACCAGTAGCCACAGTAGTCTGTTGTATGCCACAAATGGATATAAATAGCAAATGAATAAGACAGAATTTTTGCATCTGTCTCTAAAGATTGTTATGGAGTACTATATGCAGGACATGGTGACCACTGTCTTCAATACGTAATATTTCATTTATAAAATGAAAACATAAACAGCTATAGACTTGTTTTTTAACTCCTAATACATGCCAAGGTTTTTGGTGCTCCAAACATACTATTTCCAATTCTCAAACACTAAAAAGATACTGTATTATAGTCCCCAGTTTATAGAAGGGATTCTTTTTTTTTTTTTTTTTGCGGTACCGGGGATTGAACGCAGGGGCGTTCTACCTCCGCGCTACGCCCCCGGCCCTATTTTTTATACTTTATTTTGAAGCCAGGTCTCACAAAGTTGCAGAGGGCCTCACTAAGGAGAGAGAGAGAGAGAGAGAGAGAGAGAGAGAGACAGGGAGAGAGAGAGCGAGAGATCTGAAGCTGGCCGCGAACCCAGATCCTCCGGTCTCCGCCTCCCAAAGTACTGGGATTACAAGGGTGCACCACCACACCCAGCCTATAGAAGGGATTCTGAAAGGACACATTGGCAAGTGTGTTGCAGGATTAGAAATCCATCCTATGACCCCAAAGCTCTTACTCTCGCAGAGGATAAAAGCATGAGGTGATACATGGCAAGCAGTGAGCGGGTCCTATGATATCTATTTAGAAGTCTCTCATATTCCATAAGACCAAGTCCTGCAGACCCTAATGAACATCGTGGAGTGGAAGGGAAAGTAGCAAATGTGTACTAGATTCAACGTTTGCACAGGATAAACAAGATAAACCAAATACTGTGTGTATTTGGGAAATGCTAACCATTTTTAAAGCCATGTGGGACAGGTTACAAGACATTGTGTTCAATGGACAAAGACTCTGGAAAAACCAATTCAACTCAAATGCCCATCTACATATCCATGCATGCCCATGCGGTCGCCCACACATGCTCACACATACACGCATACATATTTATAACCCATCCTTTACAGAACTAGACTAGCAATAGCCAGCAATGTGATGACAAGAAATACACGAAATTAACCATAATAATTTCTTCCCTACCTAAGTCCAATAGCTGTTTATCTTGGCAGGATTCTTTAAACCTTGAACACAGAGGTACAGGAGTCCTACGTTTGCAGTTCACCACAAACCACCACAGAAGAGACACCAGTGTTTGGGGAGCCAGCAGGGGAATGCCTGGTGACTCTTCTCATAGGAGTGGCATAAAAATATGTTCTCTCACGACTTCTGAGGTACAGCATACAATCTCCTTCTACCTCATCTGTAAATGAGATTATCTATGGCGGAGGATAAATATGAGTATCCACTGAGGTACTGAGATATGCAAAACCAACCACCCACTATCCCAGACATGATAAGTGCTCACTAAATTAAAATATAAATGTAGTACCTGCAAAACAGTTCTTCAAAGCGATCCTCAGAATTTCTGCATAAATCTCAAAAGTCAAATAAGCCTTATGAGAAAGCAACTTAAATGAAACAATTTTGGGGGAGTTGGAAATGTTCCCCAACCTCTATCTCCTCCATTACCTGTAATACCCCCCACCACCACACTCCAATCCTCTTTGAACTCTAAGGCCTTTTTTATCTTTCAAAGACTCCTATTAAAATGCACCTACCATGGGGGCTTCTTTTAGCTGACATGTAGAGGAAATTCTCATCAGCTGGTATTGTGATAGCTGGTGAAGAAAAACATTCTCCAGGAACGAAGTGCCGGGCAGGTGCCCAAGAGTGACTGTAGTTCTTGGCCTTGAGTGGTGTGGAGGGAAAGAAACAAAGACCAACCTTGGTTATTTCACAACATTGCCCAGGGCCAGCCCGGTTAAGTGATTTTCTCACAAGATACCTTGCTTGACAATTTCGAATTTCAAATTACATGCTGCTATGTAATACTCATTCAGTACTGCTTTCGGGCCACTAGTCAATTACTGAATGCTATCCCACTTGTCTGGAGAAGGGACTACAATTCCCTGAACAACATAACTCTCTCCAAAGGAATTGCTTCACACACTAGTGGAGTTCGACCCCAGAATGCCTGCCTCTTACTGGTCTATTGAGAGCTAAATATTAGGATATTCCACATGTGGGTGTCCAACAAGACATATGTTCTACCACCATAAAAACAACTGTTAATTACCTAGTACTACCTGACATTTTACCTACATGTTCTCAAATTCCAATAAAAATTCTGCAAGCTAAATTGCATTATGCCCATATTACAGATAGATATTGACAGTAAGACTAGAAAAGCATACATTAAGTCCAGGTCACAAAAACCACTAAGGAACAGAGCTTGAATCCGATGACGGGTCCAAGAATATTCTAATATACTACGTTATCTCTACAAAAGGGGATCTTTCATTCCCATTATTCAATATTTACTACTGATCATCTTCACAATTATAATCAGATGAGAATTGAGGGCTCACTAGTCACCAACGAAACAGAGAATCCTTAGACAACATAAAGACTAGTTGAACATCATAAAAAATGAATAATACTTCCAGACAACATATGTTATTGTTTAACATGTAATAAAAGTTACCAAACTTTATAGTAAACTTCCCAAAAGTTTTGATTACTGAGGACCATGATGGTCACAGTAGAGGATGTGTTAGAAGGACAAACTCATGAGTACACATTAAAATGATGTTATCCTTGATACTACTGGCATTTGAGTTGATGAGTTCTTTGTTGTGGGGCTATCCTGTATAGTGTAAGATGCATAGCAGCATTCCTGAGCTCCACCTACTCAATGTCAGCAGTACTCCCTATTAATGGCAATCAAAAATGTCCCCAGAAAATCTGTTGTAGAAACATATTTAAAGATATGTAAAGTTTTTAAAATATTTTTAAGTTAGATAAATATTAAATACTTTTAATAAATAATAAATGATATACTTATAATTAAACCTAAAATAAGTAATAAACATAATTTTAGGTGAAATGGTTATAAAATGTACTCTATGGTCTGATTATTTTTTAATGTGTATGACAATAAATAGAACTTTTGTTTTGTTTTATTATTTATTTATTTATTTATTTATTTATTTATTTATTTATTTTGCAGTACTGGGGATTGAACCCAGGGGCATTCTACCTCTGAGCTATACCCCAACCCTATTTTTTATTCCTTATTTTGAAACAGGGTCTCACTAAGTTGCGGAGGGCCTCACTAAGTAGCTGAGACTGTCCATGAACCCAGATCCTCCAGTCTCAGCCTCCCAAGTACTGGGATTACAAGCATGCACCACCATGCCCAACTAAATAGAACTTTTAAAATATTGAAATGTTAAAGTGGTTTTCAGCCTGGTGATAAGATAAATAATTTTTGTTTACTTTATTGTGTATCTTCTAATAAATATAAATTTATTTACTAATAAATTTAGTAACTTAATCATAAAATGTTATGACAGTCTAGGAATTCTAGAAATTCATTTATTTTAAAATCTTGATAGTAGGACAACAGGGAAATTTATGTAATTCTAGATCAACTCAAAGTAAAGAAAAAGAAAAGTTAAAAAAAGTACCACTTCCTGACAAATTTAAACTCTAGGTTTGTAAGTCACACAGATCTGTAATCATAATTCCTTCTACCTATGGCCTAGAGGGATTTAAACTGAGAAATTACCACAAAAATCCATCCTGGATCAGTAGTGCCTCTAGATCATGTGGAATAAAAAATATCAAATTTATCTGGATGAATTCTTCTACATCCCAGGCTTCAAGGGGTAAATTTCACACACACTCACAAAGCAGCAAATAAATTGTGGTATATACATACAATGGAATTTTACTCATCTATAAAGAACAAAATTATGTCATTTGCAGGAAAATCGGTGGAACTTGAAAATATTATGTTAAGTGAGATTAGCCAGTCTCAAAAAGCAAATAGTTGTTATATTGTCTCTCATCTATGGAAGCTAGGTAGAAAATGGGAAACAAGGGTAACATCAGATGAAGAAGCGCAGATTCCGGTGGAGTGAGGGAGGGGGCTTACGGGAGGGAGGAGGGGGATAGAGATGTCAATAACGTAACAGTTGAAACAGTGCCATGTACGCATGTATATTTAATTACCAGAGCCAATCTCAAAGACATGTACCAGGAAGGGGGTGGGGAGGACTCAGAGGGAATTGCTCCATGAGATGTGTGCATGTATGTTCCTATCACTTATATCTCAGTATGATGCATAATTTCAATGCACCAATAAAAGAAGAAAAAAGAATGCTATAATGTCTGAAACCTATAGAAGAGATTTCCTACTTTGCCATAGCCCCTCTACCTGATGCTCCCACCAATGTAATTGGTAAATGTACTGATTTATGACTTAATTTGTTCTGTGACTATAAAAGTTCATGTAACCTCTTCAAAAAAAAATCTCCTCTAAAAATATGCCTCAGTCACTTGGGAATAAACCTATAGTGGGAGATAGTCAATAAGCAAACAGGAGAGTTAGAGCCACAGGAATATAAAACAACTCAACTGTCCACAACCAAGTTGTGGTAGGGTAGCAGGATAGGTTGCCAAGATACCAAAGAAAGTACCCAGAGACATCATGCAAGACATAACGCTGATTAAAAAATGCTTATGGAGAAGGTCCAGTGACAACAGGCTGGACAGAGAGCACCTCTGTCCTTCACAGTGCTTCACTAAGTGATACCTCTGTCCCTCACAACATTATTACAGAAAGTAGCTTCTCCGTGGCTCTCAGCATCTTGTCCAATGGCAGCCAGCTGGAGGAGTGGCACTTATCCTCTCTACAGTGACCTCATTTCTGCACCAGTTTCCACAGGGAGAGGTGCTTTTAAGTTGGGCTGAAAAGCAGTGACATCACCAGCTTGGCTTGCTTGGTCCCATTGTATAACAATCATCCCAAGGAACTCAGTGTGCATGCAAGGAAGCAGCTCCCTGCAGATAACATTGACTCGCCCTAATTCCCAGCACACGGGAGAGAGTGTCTGTGTCCTTTGAGATAGTACTTATCCAGACATTCTGGCCCAGACTTGCTTTCATTGTCCCCTTTGCCTGGCTAGGTTCTTGGGAGTAGAGAAGGGCATTTCAGGAACATGGTGTTTTACTGTCCTCCTTTTCTCCAAGGCTGACACGCAACTGAAAGACCATCTGAGAGAATGTAAAAGCAGCATGTTTAACGGGCTAAGAGAAGGATTTAATCACCCTACCTCAAAAGCTCAGACACTATGAAAATAGATAAGTAATCAGTAACTGTCTGGAAAACTTTGAGAAATGAAATCTATAGTTGAAGAGAAAATTAGAGAACCAAAAGATAAATCTGAAAAAATTACTGTATCTTAGAAAAGTAATAATTTCTACCAAGTTAAAAAGCATGGAACACAAACTAAGAAAACTCAATGCTCTCTAAACAGTAGTTTGCAAAAGAGAATTAAAATAATGGAGAGAGGCAATTTAAAAAGATAATAGTGAAGCAGGGCATGGTGGTCCACACCTGAAATCCCAGTACTTGGGAGGTTGAGACAGGAGGATCGCAGGTTCAAGATCGACCTCAGCAAATTAGCGAGACTCTCAGTAACCTAGCAAGACCCTATTTCAAAACGAAAAATAAAAAAGGGCTGGGGGTGTAGCTCAGAGGTAGAATGCCCCTGGGTTCAATCCCCAGTAACACACACACACACACACACACACACACACACACACACACACATACACACACAGATAATGTGAGAATTTTTCAAAACTGATTACACCCATGAATCCTGCTACATGCATAGCAGTGAATTGATTGGATATGAGATAGACTAAAGTAGATTGACAGCTGATTTCACAAAAGTAGAAATAGACTTTGGAATGGAATGGGGAATTAACTCCAAAATGTTATAGAAAAATAACTATCAACGAAGTATTTTATTCCCGGATAAATATTATCCAACAAGGGACACAAATAAAAAACAAAATTGAGACAAAGACTCAAAGAATTCACAAAGAGTCATAGTCATTTTTGCTTAAAGCAGTACTGAAAAAATGTAGTTCAATAAAATTGATAAACATTGGTTGGTTATTCTAAAAAGGCATCACTGTGTAAAATGATAATAACCACTAGTTTGAGGGACTACAAACAAGATGGAAATAGAATAGTGGACCATATCTCTCTTAGAGAACATATACTACTATTTATGACTAAAATTAATGTCTGGGGTTTGGTTTAAAACATCCAATGACCAATGGAAGGCATGGGAAGAAATGAAGATGTATTGGTGAAACAAAACAAAAACATACTGGTAATTATTGAAGCTGAGGGAAGAGCACATAGGATATATTGTACTTTTTTCCATGCTTTTGTGACTATGTGAGAAATTCCATTTAAAAAGTTTAAAGTAAAATACTGAAAATAATAGTATATAAAATGGAAGTGAGGATTAGAATCCAGGAATTTTTTGTTCTGATATGTTGATATGTTTGGGGAGAAATAGAGAAGTACTGATTACTTTTAGATTTTTTTTGTGTGTGGTACTGGGGATTGAACCCAGGGACATTATACCTCTGATCTACACCCCCAGCACTATTTTATTTTTTATTTTGGAACAGGGTCTCAGTAAATTGCGGAGGGCCTCACTAAGTTGCTGAGGCTGGCCTGAAACCTGCGATCCTCCTGTCTCAGCCTCCTAGGTTCTGGATTACAAGTGCACCAACATGCCCAGTTACTTTTAGATCTTTTTAAGTCAAGGAAAGTATATTAAATCCCCTATGATTTTACCACTAAGGATTAACAGACTTTTTGGTATTATCATGTGTGTTTCACATCTACATCCTACACACCTACATCCACACATACCAACAACTATATGATGATGGGGTCAATCAAAGTCTCTGTATTCTGTTTTACCTGTTTATGCCCATAACTTCTCTAGAATGTTTTTCCTGTGCATAATTTCATCATTTTTTGTTACATATGTATCCATGAAAAAATACATATCACTTCAAATGATATCAATTTATCACTTTTCAACATGCTTTGGTCATTTGGTATAATATTAGTTAATTTTAACTGTTATGTAATGTTTTGTTCATAAATATTTTATTATATCTTCTTTCAATTTACTGCCAATGAAGTTGAAGTTATTTCCAGGATTGTTGACATTCAGTTCAGATCTGTAGTGCATCCTGGTGTACTCGAGACCAGTGTTATTTAATGAATAATTATAACTATGTAAGGCAAAGGATAAAAAAAATACAGTAATGCCATCTTTATAAAAAAATTGAGGGTAACTACTGAAAAATAAATATAAAATAAACAACTTCCAAAACAGTAAAGAAAAAAAAACAAGAGAATAAAGTCATTGATACAATGGTGGGGGGGCACAGCAGAAGCCAAAGAAAAGAATAATATATAGAAGGCACAAAATAAGGTGACAGAAATAAGAAACATTAATAATTATAAGTGTAAATAGGCTTATCTAGTAAAATTTAGACATGTTGAGTGTGGATTAAATGAAGGAAATCTAGCTACATGCTGGTTGGGAGAAGTTACAGAAAGGTTTAAAACAAAAGGCAAATATTTAGCAGCATTAATATGAATACAATTTAGAATGGATTTTAAGACAAATAAAATGATTAGAGATGCAATAGAACATAACACAGTGTAACACGGAGAGGAATAAAAAGTTGCTTAGGTCAGAAATCTAATGTCATCTTTGATATTTTTTCTTTTGCACTATAAATCCAAACCATCAGCAACTTTTTTTACTCTATCTTCAAAAGAAGGGGTGGAATAGTTTGGATTTAGTCATGTATATGATACATTTATCAAAGATTAAGCAAATATTCAGCAAATTTTGCAAAAAAATTATGTATATAATCTCAATGATGAGAACATGGATATTTATAGAACTTCCTATGGACTTCTATTATGTTTGGAGTGTCTTGTAATTTAAATATTTTGAGTATTAGCTAGAATAATCTCTGGCTTTTTAAAAAGAATGTTTCTTTTCAGTAATCACTCCACTACAAAATTATATAGGGCTTTATAGACATCTCAAAGAGAGTCTATTTGGAGACTTTCTCTTGTTTCTCAAACTAAGTCTCGTCACCTGGAATCCTACTTTGGATCCCAGGCATCTACACCCTCTCTCTGGGTCACCCCCTCGCTTACATCGAACTTTTCAATTTCATTGAAATGTACCATGAGAATGTAATAAGTAAAACCAGATCTTAAGTTTTGTTCTTAAGAACAAAGCAGAATGTGAGTTGTTGTTGTTGTTGTTGTTGTTGTTTTGGTACTGGGGATTGAACCCAGGGGCAGTCTACCTCCAAGCTACACCTCCAGCCCTTTTTATTTTCAATTTTGAAACAGGGTCTCCACCGTTGCTGAGAGCCTCGATAACTTGCAGAGGCTGAACCTACAATTGTCCGTGAACCTACAATCCTGTCTCAGCCTCACAAGTACTGGGATTACAGGTGTCACCACCACATCGGGCTTTGTTCTGTTTTTTAAATAAAGCCTAGACTCCATTCAGGAAGTTAAAGCATGACCAGTCATGGCCTTACAGTCACGCCAAGTACCTCTGTACAAGGCTTCTAGTCCATCCGTCTCCCAAACCCCAGTCATCCTTCAGCGGCTGTTAAAGATTGGCTTCACTTCCTTCTAAGTGTGTGTGGTGGGGGCGGTGCAATGACATAAAAAAATAATAATAGCACTCAGTTGCTCACCATTGTCTTCACGTAGTATCACCCAAATTCTAATTCTGTTTTAGCTTAGAAATTATTTTTATAAACTCAGTTTTCTGAAACTGTGACAGTCATTGAATTAAAGATTTGAGCTATTTGGCATTAAGGAAGTACAGACCTACTATCTAGAAAAAAAGGGAAATTTGCTATTTTTCTAATTGGGTAATAAGAGGTCTAATTTCCTAACAAGAGAGTTTGGATAAAAAAAAATGAACATTAGATCTAAATCTGATCACCTATTTGGAAGAGAAGAATATATGTATTTAAAGTTTCCCCATACGAATGGACCCACCATATGATCCGGCTATACCACTACTGGGTATCATACCAAAGGGATTGAAACCAGAAAACTACAGTAATATATGCATACCCATGTTCATAGCAGCACAATTCACAGTGGCCAAATCATGGAACCAACCTAGGTGTCCATCAACAGATGAGTGGATTACAAAATTGTGGGAAATACACACAATGGAATT
>PVJS01006846.1:0-58287 GCA_004027185.1 Glis glis
CTACACCCCCGGCCCTATTTTTTTATACTTTATTTTGAAACCGGCTCTCACGAAGTTGCGGAGGGCCTCACTAAGTAGAGAGAAAGAGAGAGAGAGAGAGAGAGAGAGAGAGCGAGCTGAGGCTGGCCGTGAACCCGGATCCTCCGGTCTCTGCCTCCCAAAGTACTGGGATTACAAGCGTGCGCCACCATGCCCGGCCAGACACAAATTGAAAAATATAAATATTTATTATCCTGAGTACTGTGATAGGTTTTCTTACATAACTTAAATATGCATAGGGAAGTATTATTAGCTGATCTAAGTTATCAGGTGTTCCTCCTAAGACCCAAACTCGGTTTCAGCAGAGGAAAAAAGATTTACTATTCAATCCATTTCAAACCTTAGACAAATCCAATAAAAAAAATATTACTAAATATCAGACCTTTGAGAAAATATTTTAATTACCTTGTATTTCTGCTGCCTTTTACCCTACTCCCATTTAAAGTCACCCCTGGCAGCTGGGTGTGGTAACCCACACCTGTAATCCCAGTACTTGGGAGGCTGAGATGAGAGGATTGCAGGTTCTAGACCAGCCTCAGCAACTTAGCAAGACTCTCAGCAACCTAGAAAGACCCTGTTTCAAAATAAAAAATAAAATAGAGCCGGTGGTGTAGCTCAGAGATAGAATACCCCTGGGTTCAATCCCTAGTACCACCAAAAACAAACAAGCAAACAAACAAAAAGGGGCAGAAGGACTCATAGATTTTGTGGCAGAAGTCATGAGACATCTGTTCTTGGATCATTATTGTCTTAGGGAGCAGAGCATCTGAGGGTTCTACATCTGCTGAAGCCTGGTTGGCTGATCTGCTGGCATCTACTGTTAACTTACATCTAATACATGTATGGACTCTTCTCTATGGCACAGCAGTTGGAGGGGAGAGGACTCTCATGCTAATCAGGCCTACTGTTAGCAATTGCTAGGGAGGTGGTCATGTACTTGGAAAGGCAAAATAACACTTCTCTGTTATATCACATTTTCTTTCTTTTTTTTTTGATGTGTCACTTCTTTAATTTGGATCCAAAATCTCACACATTTCCTTTCTTGCTAAGATGTAACTGTCAGGTCCTGTATTTCTTGTTTGAGTTTGCAACAGAAATTATCTTTAAATCCTTTACATAGGAGAGATATTTATTTTTATTCATAATGGTAACAGCTGTTCACAAATATAGGTGCTTCCAAATATGGATACAATCTTTGCGCATTGTTTTTATATCTGGGCTAATCAACTCTTAAGATATTTACAAAATTCTGTTCTTCCAAAATAACCCTGTTTCTTTTTTTATGATCTTGTTGAACTTTAGTAACTTCCATTTGCAGCAATTTTTCCACACTATCAAGTTAGATGGTAAAAAGAATAGTCTAAGTTCATTTTCATAAAGTTAGGAGTCAGAGAACTTTTTGAAATTTAGACCTTAGCTTCACAATTATACTTCACACCATCATTTCTATTTTTGGATTCCGATTTCAATGTAGCAAAGTGGGTCAGATTATTATTTGCCAGTTGAGTATCCTCTAGACACAATTTCACTAGGAATAAGTAGATTATGTAATATATTTATGTAACCACCTATGAATGCCCATGTGGGTGTATTCAAAATGTGATAAACTAAAATGTCAATCAAAAGACAAGGTCTCTGGTTCAATCTTGCTAGTTATCTAATGCAAGGGTTTTTAATGGCATAAAGCAAGTTGTTTTTTTTAAGTTGGATTTTTATCAAAAAACCTCTTGAATACTTTGCACAACTAATTCATTCAGTTGCTGCTATGGCATTGTGCAGCCAGTCTATAAGCAGAGCCTAGAACTGTCTGGTAATTAAGCAATGGGACCATATTTAGTTTACAGTATATATCCCTAGTATTTTTTTTTTTTTTTGCGGTACCGGGGATTGAACCCAGAGGCTTTCTTCCTCCGCACTACACCCCCGGCCCTATTTTTTATACTTTATTTTGAAACTGGGTTTCACGAAGTTGCGGAAGGCCTCACTAAGGAGAGAGAGAGAGAGAGAGAGAGAGAGAGAGAGAGAGAGCTGAGGCTGGCCGCGAACCTGGATCCTCTGGTCTCTGCCTCCCAAAGTACTGGGATTACAAGCGTGCGCCACCACGCCTGGCTCCTAGTATTTTTTTTAAGGACAGAGCATATCTGGTGATTCTGTAATAAACACTTGTATATATTATATCCTTGCAGAATATTCTGTTTTGGAATTTAAGTTTTGTAACAAGTCCAGAATTAACATTAACTATTACAGGAACATAGATACTTTCATAATTTATCTTATCCTCTAAACACCCTCCAGCAACAACTTTCTGAAGTTTTCAACAATTGATTCATCTTGAATGAATTAAAACTATATATGCTATATAAGCTTTTGTTTGCATCCTAATTAATAGAATAACACACAATAATAATGCCTAAATATTACTTTAAATTTTAAGTTGTTTATGTTAGCTCTTTATACACTCAAGCACATGCTGTATATCTCATTTTATTTTTCAGTTTTGCTTCTAAATTGTCTTATTGATTTAAGAAATTTCAGGTTTAAAACACCCTCAGGCATTATAAGAGAAAGTGCCCAAAGCACTCAGCAAAGGAGCATTTGTAGCCATCCTGCAGGTGTCCCGATTGAGTAGAAAAGATAAAAAGTGCACCCTCACATGTGCCTTCCATATGCACAGAGACCATGGACTTTGGAATAGCATCCCTGGAACCTTTGTTCAGTATGACATTGGAACATAAAACCAAGCCAAAGAACAGGACATTCACAACTTTGCTGATCATTCAACACAAGAATTTTGTAGGCAAATGCAAATGAAGACAGGGGATGGAGAGGATGGGAAGAGAACTGTTTGTGAAGGTATTTTCCAATTTCTGACAAGACAGCAGTCTCTGAAAAAACCTCTGTCTAGAGAGAATGACTAGAATAGACACATTAATATACAATGATGGTCAAGTGAGTGTGGGTGAAATGTACAGGTAACAAGATAATGTAACAACTTGAATGTGCTTTATTATTTTGTCTTCTTGATAATAAAAGTCTACCCTAGTCGTCTACCTGAATGGGAACGATAGGATGGAAGTAGAATCGCTTATAAGTTATATAGTCATGAGCCAAATAGTGAATTTTGGTCAATAATGGACCACATACACAATGACAGTCCCATAAGATTATATTGCCTAGTGACGTTGTAGCTGTCTTAGTTTGTGTAAGTACTCTACATGAAGTTTATGCAATGACAAAATCACCTACCGATAGATTTCTCAGATGCATCCCTGTCATTAGGTGAGGCTATTGATTAGTTGCTTAAGTTTGCATTGTTTTCCTAGCCTTACCAAGAGGAGGCAATCAATAAGAATCTGTTGGAAGATTAAGAGAATGAGTAAAATTAGCCGGGCGTGGTGGCGCACGCTTGTAATCCCAGTACTTTGGGAGGCGGAGACCAGAGGATCCAGGTTCACGGCCAGCCTCAGCTCTCTCTCTCTCTCTCCCTGTCTCTCTCTGTCTCTCTCTCTCTCTCTCTCTCTCTTTCTCTCTACTTAGTGAGGCCCTCCACAACTTCGTGAGACCTGGTTTCAAAATAAAGTATAAAAAATAGGGCCGGGGGTGTAGCGCGGAGGTAGAACGCCCCTGGGTTCAATCCCCGGTACCGCAAAAAAAAATAAAATAAAATAAGAGAATGAGTAAAATTAGAAAAAAAGGACTTTGTGCTTTAAGAGAGCAGGGAAAAGGCCTTTATGTACCTACTTGTATATATTTTTTCCTACTTGTATATTTAAAAGGGAGATCACCTTGGCTATTCAGATGGGTTCACTGTAATCACAAGAGTCCACAAATGGGGGTAAGAGAGGCAGAAGAATTAGAACCAGAGAGATGGTGTCAACTGGCCATTGCTGGCTATGAAAATGGAAGGGAGTCTCCTAGGTAAGGAGTGTGGGCAGCTTCTAAAAGCTCAAAAAGGCATGAAAATGGTTTCTTCCCTAGAGCTCCATCAAGAAATGCAGCCTTGCCCACACCTTGAGACAGATTTCAGACAAAACCTCCAACTATAAGAGGCCCCAGGAGAACCTTGTATTCCACCCCAGGACCTGGCTTTTGCCTATTGCTTCTAATTTCTCACATCAAAGTCTCCACATCTTGTTCCCCGTTATCTAGACCTCAGCTTCCATTCCTTGACAAGCAACTTCCAGTCAGGGGTGTATCTTGCTTCTGCAATCCTTCAAGGTTCTTACATTGAACTGTCATGGCTGGTGAGTACCTTCAAGACAGTAGTCTCTACCTGAAGTGGCCCGAAGACCTACAAGCAGGGACAGCTGTTACACTGTGTTAAAAGTTTACCTCCTTAGTGTTTTCTCACCCTCATACTATCCTAACATAAATAGGAACATTTTTATTATGTGCCAGGAACAGTCCTATTTACATGAATTATTAATGCCATTCCTACATTAACCCTAAGCATTATTATTCGAATGCTCATTTTGCTGATAAAGAAACAGAGCCAGCAGTGGTGGTGCATGCCTGTAATCCCAGTACTTGGGAGGCTAAGACAGGAGAATCATAGGTTCAAGGCCAGCCTCAGCAACCTAGCAAGGCCCTCAGCAAATTAATGACACCCTGTTTCAAAATAAAAAATAAAATAGAGCTGGGGATGTAGCTCAGAGATAGAATGCCCCTGGGTTCAATCCCCAGTACCACAAAAAAAAAAAAAGGAAGGAAAGAAGGAAGGAAGGAAGGAAGGAAGGAAGGAAGGAAGGAAGGAAGGAAGGAAGGAGAGAGAGCATAGGTTAAATAACTGGCTGCAGGAAAGAGGTACTAGGCTGCCAAACTGCCTCAGTGATAACTCCTTGGAAGAGACTAAACTTCTGGGAGAGTGTTCCTTCTGGTTTTATAACAGACCCTAATAATGTCACTGAACATTAGTCTCTTTTTCATGCATGTCTTTATTTTCCACTTCTTTTTTTTTGTGTGTGGTACCGGGGATTGAACCCAGGGGCGTTCTACCTCCGCGCTACACCCCCGGCCCTATTTTTTATACTTTTATTTTGAAACCGGGTCTCACAAAGTTGTGGAGGGCCTCACTAGGTAGAGAGAGAGAGAGAGACAAGGAGAGAGAGAGAGAGAGAGAGAGAGAGAGAGAGAGAGCACATGCGCGCGCACGCACACTGAGGCTGGCCTCGAACCCGGATCCTCCGGTCTCCGCCTCCCAAAGTACTGGGATTACAAGCGTGCGCCACCACGCCCGGCTTATTTTCCACTTCTAAAACAAGTTGTTCTTTTACAAAATCAGGAAAACATAAAAATATATTTAAAATAAATTGAAAAGATCTGGTCCTCAGGAGAAATATACAGTCCTGATTTCAAAAAGTACTTAACCTTCGAAAGCCTCATTCCCTATAGCAGCATATCACAAACTTTACGTGCATACTACATCACCTGGGGATCTGGTCAAAATGCAGGACTTATGGAGATTTGGGTTGGGATGTCTGCTTCTGCATTTCTTTTTTCTTTTTTTTTTTCCTCCAGTGTTGGTAATTGAAGCCAGGGCCTCATGCCCACTAGGCAGGTACTCTACCACTGAGCTATATCCCCAACCTGTTTCTGAATTTCTAACAAACTCCCAGGGCTGCTGTTGCTGCTGGCTTGTGGGTGACATTTTTTAGCAGCACTTCCACATCTTTATGCTGTAACGAAAGTGCCCAGCATTCTCCCTACACCACATACCTAACCCCTCAGCCCCACTCAGTACACTAAGTTCCTTCTGGGTCCAGACTCCCTTCCTGAATGCCATACATACCCTTAAGTCTACCAGAACACTCTTAACCTACTGCTAAAGGCTTCACACCAACCTGGGTGCTCAGGTCATTTCTATTGAGTTACTCGTTCTTGCCTTCTGATCACTTAGGACTGCTAAAGGAGGATGCCATGGTTTGGATGTGGTACTCAAGGGCTCATGTATTAGAAGTGTGGTCCCCATTGTGGTGGTGGAGCATGGTATGGAATCTTTAAGAGATACTTTAGGCCATTGGTAGTGCCGCTCTTGGAAGTGATTAAGACAGTTCTTGTGGGACCACACAGCTCTTGAGAGCCAGTTGTTAAAAGCCCGAACCTGACTCCTGAATACCTTCCTGCCTGGCTATGTGGTCCTCCCTCTAGAACACTCCTGCCATGGTGATCCTCCTTGGAGTCCTCAACAGAACCAAGCTGATGCTGGTCCTAGGCCCTTGAATCTCCAGAACTGTGAGCTAAATAAACCTCTTTCCTTCCAAAGTAGGCTGCCTTGAGTATTTCATTACAGTAACAGCAAAGAGACTCATACAGAGGTCAAGGGCTTTTCTCACTCACTGCGTAGAGATTGTTGCTGTCTACTCTCAATTGAGTTCCTGCAATGTGTTCCAAACCTCCTTTCTCCCCAAGCATCAAACAATTCTTTTCGCCCAAATCGCCCTAAGCAAATGACCTCATATCTTACTTTAGAGGAATGTCAGAGGGCATTCAGCACAAGCTCTGTCCTCTTTCCTCCTCTCATTCTCTAAAGAACTCTATTTTCACACCTGTCTATTTCCTTTTTCTCATCAGTGTGACCCTGCTACTTTCCATGATCAGCCCTCTGCCTGGGCCACTAAGTCAATCCCTCTACACCTCCTCCCAAACCCTCCTTCCTCATTTTCTCTTATCTCCTCCCCTTCAGCATATTTCTGTTGTTAATATGCTCTATAAATACTCAGTTCTCCACTAAGAAAAGCATCTTTCACTTGATTCTTACCACTCTCTGAACCCCACCTCTGCTTAGATGACTCAAAGCATGTCATAGGTAAGCAAAACAAAACCCCTGATTCCTATCCCACCACACCCCACATCTGCACCTCCCCCAGTCTTCCTACCTCAGCAAATCACTCCACTATCTATCCAGTCACTTGGAACAAAACCCAGGAGTCACCCTTCAATTGTATTTCCCTTATGCCTCCCTCTCACATCATTTAGCACATCTATTGATGGTTCTACCACCAAAATACACGACTCTTACCATATACAGTAATAACAGTCTGGCCTAAACCCCTCTTTATTTCTTGAATGCATTTTTCAGAGGCTTCTTATCACATTTCCAGCTTCAACGCTTGCCCTCTACAGACCATTCTTCATGAAGCAGCCAGAGAGAATTTGAAAGTTGCAAATCTGATCATGTCACTTCTCTGTTTAAAACCCATTAATGGCCTCCTCCTGCACTTAGAATAAAACCTGCTCCTTCTCAGGCTCTCTGGTGTCTCCTACCACTTCCCTCCAGTTTGTCAAACACCAGATGCACTCGCCTTCTTTTGTTCCCTGAACGTGCAGCACTCAGTCTTACCTCAGGATCTCTGCACTTTCTCCACAGACTAGAATGTGCTTATTACAGATTACATGCCTTGTTTCATTTTCCTCACAGCATTTTCAATATCTAAAATTGTCTTCATTGTTTATAGACTGTCTTTCCCATGCCAGAATGCAACCTTCACAGTAGTGGGATTCTTACAAGTCTTATTTACCTAGGAGTGAACAAATACCTACTAATAAATATGGGCCTATTGAACAAATAAATCAATGATACACCCTGCAACTCCCGGAAACAAGCCAATTCTCTATAGTTCACTATGACAAACTTCAGTAATGACTGGTCTACGACCGCTGTTTCCCTCTTTTCACCACCCTTCCTCATTTTCTCTGTAGTGTGACTCTCCTCCCACCATCCTCCTGAAACTGCTACCTTGAAGGTCACCGTGATGCTTTCATGACCAAACCCAATGGCCTTTTTGAGGTCTTGCCCTTTTCGACCTCCGTGCATTTGACACCGCTGACCACTTCCCCTTTCTTGCAGAATCTCTCTCTCCTTAGGCTTCTGAATCTCTTCTTCTGTAAACTATATTTCTACCAACCCCTTTTCTGGCTCCACTTTCTGCTTCTGATCTCCACCTATGAGTCCTCTCAATTGTCCTAACATACAGCAGTACCAGGTTCTTAATTCTACATATTCTCTTCTGATAAACACATCTCCAAGGACTTCAGCTGTTACCTCTTTGTTCAAGATTCTAAGCATATCCTACATCCCACCATCTCTTTACCTTCAAACTCATGTCCCCAACCCAACTTTACTCTATGTCTTTTATTTTTCTCTGAAGGAACTGCTCTTCTCAAAGGTTCAAGAGTACTTTTTAACCCTGACCATCTTATCAGTCACCATCTTATTTGATCTTCAGATTCTTCCTGTGAAATGGTTCTATTCATCTTTATTTCTACTATGAACACTATTATTACCTCCGTACAAATAAGCTATAATAGTCCACTAGCTGGTTTCACCATCTCAAGTCAACTTCCTCCAAACTAGCTACATTCAGTTCCCTTTAACAAATGGCTCCCCAAGGGCAAAGCCCAAAACTTTAGTCATCCATTTAGCACAAATAGAACCCCAAGACAGTTTTCCAGGCTTTCGTCAACCCTTTTACTTAAAATATTTTCTCAAAATGGAGATGTAATACCATCACAGTATTGGTTACTGCCACAGTTCACCAGCAGTAATCTTTATAAGCAGATGCTATGCTCCAGAGCACGTGGTTGACCAAGTCTTGAGTTTGGGGCACCTGCATACCACCTAACTCAGGAGATAGCCAACTAAAGTTTTTGAATCAATTTCCTTTGAAGCATTAAGTCTTTATTATTTATAGAACAATGAATTAGAAAATAGGAGAATAAGATGATTACATTATAAATATGCTGAAATTCCTGTAAATTTTAATAATATCAATAGCTGTGTGAAAAATTAACTGCCATTTTTAAGTTATTTTTCCCTCATTGACCAAAAAATAATACTTTTTAAGTGTAGATCAAATTCAGCTAAGTTTTCAACTCCAGAAAGTTTCTCATCCTTAATAAGTATTCTTTTTGTTTCCTAACTCATCTAGTTATTATCTATTTATCTCGTTCTCTGATCAATCATGTGTCTTGAAAGAAGAGTCTACACTACTGTTTGCTTTAACATATATACTCTACAAGGTTGATCTCACATTTATTCAATCACCACATAGTAGACTCTCAATAAATACTGAATGAATACATGAACTCTTCCTGTTGTCCCTGGACATTCTTATCCATTTTCAAAACTTCAGATTCCCACAGACATGCTCATGACTACCAAATCTAAAACTCCATTTTGACCTTTCTCCTTTTCTCTGGTCCTGTAGATCCCTAACTACTACTGAGCATTCACTCCTAGATTCCAAACTGAAACTTTAGATTTGTTCCCTATCTAAATGCATCATCCTTTCCATTAACTGGGCTGATATATATAGAGAGAAATACGTAATACATAAATATAAAATATATAGAAATATATAATATACAGAAATATATAGAGATAAATATATAAAAATATGTGATATAAATGTATATTATATATTTATATTATAATATAATAATTATAATTATAATATAAATAGTTATATTTATGGAAATAATTATAATATAAATATACAACATATAGAAATATATAATATATATTATATAATATATATTATATATAAATATATAATATATAAAAAATATATATTTCTAATACTCATCTTCCAGGTCACTCACTAAAAGTCATAAACTGGAAATCATCTCGGTTTCTTTCTTGTCTTGTTCATTCTTCCGTATGAGTAGCTTTCAAATCTGTCTCCTACTCTCTTTGCCTGGTGTATCCTATTAATATTTCAAGACTTTACACCATTACCACCAATTCTAGGAAGTCTTCTCTGAACAGACCATTTTTCCTTCTGCCCATCACAGCACTCAGCAATCATGGGATATTGAAATCTTCAACTTAGGAGCTTTGCTCTCCTCAAGAAGGAGGGGTCCTTGAGGACAGTGAGGAAGACTCAATTACCTCTTATCTTAGCATACTTGTTCACGAATGAAGGACCCCCATAAACATTTGTGGAACCATCAGTTGAATATAACTCCCACCTGGTTCATTCTCACTGCTATGACTGAAGCCCTGCCCTGTCACTTGGATTAGGACAATAGGAGTGGCTGCTATTATTCTCCTAGGGATACCCATCTCCAAACAACCTCCACAATGTAGTCATAATAAGCTTGTGAAATCCTAATGTGAACATGTAATGGAGAGGCAAGAGACTTGCCAAGATCACCCAGCTGGTTAACAGTGATGGTAGAATCTACTAATTGCCTATTATCAAGATTCAAATGAAACCAGAGATTCCAACCCAGCCAATCCCATTTATTATAAAAGTGACTGTTTATACCAAATTCCTTAAGCATCAGCATGAAGGTCATGCACTGCCAGCTCTCATATCTTTAAATGTGACTTGTTTCTCTATTGGAACACTGTTGGCTTAAGAATCAAAAGAAAGCTCTCTATGAATGTTCCCAAAGGAAATATGAACAAATTCAAATCTAATATTAAAATAGAAAGATCTTGGCTCAAAATCTCCCCAAATGGAGTGAGTTACCATCTGCTATAGGGATCCCAGCACCTTATAATTTTGAAAGGCCAGCCAGACAAGGAAAGGGAAAAGAAAGAAAAAGCATGCTATCTATTCAACCAAGTCACTCACTGTGACAGGAAGCAAATGACCAAACTGGGACATGAGTCTCTGGTCTTAGGTTGCTTCGCTTGTAACCCACAGATAACACAACCAGGAAGTTATCATCCTTGTGTATGAAGACACTGACAATAAAGGAAAACTCCACACAGTGATGCTGAATTTGTCATTTTATTTCTGAATTTCTCCTAAACTGTGGTCCAATAAGGAAGACAAGAAAAACCCTAAAAGATTCTTATATTTCTAGTTGTCAGGCATGGAGATTGAGTCTAAAAAAGACAAAACAGACATCCGTAGAAATTACAGAGAATGTGATAGTAAGTTCACTTCTGCTGCCTTTCCTTATCCAAACTAAATGAATCAAGATAGCTAGGGTTCAGCAATGCAATCACAAATAACCCCAAATCACAATGGTATAAAACAGAAAACATTTATTTCTCGCTGACACGATGCATCCGTTGTTGGTTGGCTGTGGGGACTGCTCCACAGTTTTCACAACCTTACTTTAGGAACCAGCCAATCTGAGAGAATAATGACTGTCAGGAACCACATTGTCCAATAAAAATGTAAGGCAAGCCTCAAATGAGAGCCACATGCAAAATTCTAAATTTTCTAATAGCCATATTTAAAAGTCAAAAGAAGCAGGTTAAGTCCATTTTAATAATATTTAGCCCACTATATTTAAAAATAATGTCTTTTCAACAAGTCATAAATACAAAATTATCCCTGAGCTATTTTATACACCTTTTTTTGTACTAAGTTTTTGAAATTTGATTTGTCTTTTATGCTTAAAGGCACATCTTGATTTGGCTGCTTGGGACTACTCAGGGGCTACAGGATGGGTCTGATCATTGGTAGAAAAAAGAGAATTCCAGAGGGTTTTACACCAGCAATGAAATGCTCAACCCAGACCTGGTTACAGTACAACACTCAACCCTAGCGGTCTTGGAAGTATAGTCCTGGCGAGTGCCCAGAACACAGAGCTGAGACTCTACCGAGCAACCCTCGGGCCTGCACATTGGCCCTCGTGAGTGATATCTCCTCTACTAACAAGAGCCACTATACCATTATGTTGACCAAGCCAGACTCCTAGGAGACAATTAGAATAAGCCTGTAAGCATTTACCTCCCACAACACATTCAAATCAGTTATCTAGAACTAAGCCTTTCCCCACCCCAGCAGGGACTCCGAGGCTTGTTCCCACGCAGTTTCCCTTCTCTTTTAGAGAGTAAAAAGTTCTCAAGGCACTTCAAATCACAAAACCATCTCAACTTGGTAATTGAAATATGACTTTGCTAGCCATGGTGGCACACATCTGTAATCCCAGTACTTGGGAGGCTGAGACAGGAGGATCACAGGTTTGAAGCCAGCCTTAGCAACTTAGGGAAACCCTGTTTCAAAAAAAGGGGGGCTTGGGGTGAGGCTCAGAGGTAGAATGCCCCTGGGTTCAATTCCCAGGACCAAAAAAGAAAGTACTTTGCCTACCATGCCCCAAGCCTCCTTTAGAATTGAAGAGTGCGAGCCAGGATTGGTGGCGCATGCTTGTAGTCCCAGTACTTGGGAGGCTGAGACCAGAGGATCCAGGTTCGCGGCCAGCCTCAGCTAATTAGTGAGGCCCTCCACAACTTCGTGAGACCCGATTTCAAAGTAAAGGATAAAAAATAGGGCTGGGGGTGTAGCTACAGGGTAGAAC
The DNA here is from genome assembly GCA_004027185.1 of Glis glis. Classification (NCBI taxonomy): domain Eukaryota; kingdom Metazoa; phylum Chordata; class Mammalia; order Rodentia; family Gliridae; genus Glis; species Glis glis. The sequence goes on from PVJS01006846.1 coordinate 12,301, forward strand.
GCCCCTGGGTTCAATCCCCGGTACCCCGCAAAAAAAAAAAAAAGAATTGAAGAGTGCGTCTTTTCTGAGTTGGGGCTATGAGGCTTGTGAAACCTATAGAGGACAGGATGTTGGATGTGGCGAGGGCCTCTCCCTGCCTGCCCTGTGCTTCTGCCCTGCTATTTTCAGTGTTTTCAGAAATGAAGTAGGATGTGGAGCATGGGAGGCAAGGAGCAGGAAAGTCCCACTTTCTTGGGACCTCACCTAGTGTTGGTCACCCCCTATGTTGAGATCGTACCCCTGCTGTTCAGGCAGGCCTCTTTGGACGGAGTTTTAAGAAGCCCTCATGGCCCTCTCTCAGCTGTGGCCCACACTGCCAAGCACTCATGCATCCTTTGCCCCGACAATGCAGGGGCACAGGCCGGTTCTGGCACAGCCACCTCTCCTTGCAGCTGCTTGGGGTAAAGGGAAGCACCCTCACACCACCCCCAAGGAGGGGAAAGGAAAATTCCACTGCACTACAACTGCTTTTCCCAAAGAGCCTCCCCCTGATTTCCTACTGGTCTCTCCAGTTCTTCAGCCTTTTTAGATCTTCCAGATGGGAGAAGAACCAAGAGTCCCAGAATTGGGTTTTGGCCACGCCTTTGCATGTTTCACTTTGCTTTGATGTGGGAGTACTTTGTCATCTACTTTTGATTCTGGTCCTTTTGAGAGCTTCAGCTGATCAGAGACAAAAAAAAAAAAAAAATCTCGTTTTACTATCTGTTAAGCTATGTGTATTAAATACCCATACTAGAGTCGATCATTTGATTACTTCATCTTATTTAATCTTCATGTCACCAGTATAAGGTATCTTTATATGTCAGGTGTGTATGCAAGGCTCAGAGAGGTTTGACCTATTTGCTTACTATGAGTTATGAAATCCTTTCTATAGTAGGGGCAGAAAAATCCAGAATCATTTAAACTTATTCAACTTTGGGGAAATGACCTTTTGTTAGAAATACCTTGTTAAAAGGAACTACCGTCACTTGAGTCTGAACACAAAGCAAACAGTGTTTCATCTTAATGTGAGCTCACCAGCTCACTCACCAGGCCAACGTCATTCTGTCCTTTCTTAGGAAGCGTGTTCAACTTCATGGATTTGCACACATCACAGAATCTATTTCCTGCAAGCTGCCATTCAGAGGGAACTTCTCCAATTATAAGAAACTTTTGACGAAACAACCCAACTGACCGGAACTCTCAAATAACAGGAACTTACTTCTGTATTCTAGTTTCAAAACAAAGAGGCAAGTCACAACAACGCAGGCCATGTGAGAGATTTTGGGGTGGGCGGTGTTGAAGAAAACAGCTTCCTAAGGGGTCTTCACTCTGCTCCCACACAGCCCGCTCCCTCCCACACTCTCCCATTTCCTCCTCTTTCCCTGTACAGTAAGAAGGACCATCCCTGAGAAAGCAAGATCCTCAGCCAGCAAATAGAATCCCAAGCAGCTTCATAGAGTTCTTATGAAGGCAGGAGCCTGGATTTACAGGTTTAGGAAGGTTGTCAAGCAAAGGAATTTTAGGGAAATGTCTGCTTAATACTCAAAGAATGAGAAATCTTGGTTAACCTGAGCATCACATTCCCACAGCATCACAGTGTAGACAGATTTTACACTCAGGTGCTGCTCATCAGAGATGAGGGATGGTGCTTTCAATCCTGCTGACTTCTCCTGGGCTGGCCCCTCAACAATGTAGAGAGCAGAGGGTTTCAGAAAAGAAAGCATGGGCAGCTGCTCACATTCCAAGGCCTCCTATGTGCAAAGCATAACCGACATGCAATAGACTGCATATATTTAAAATGTATGGTTTGGCAAGTATTGACATACCTGTACCTGTGAAACCATTACCACAACCCTAATAAATGGACCAACTACCTTCCCAAAAGTTTCCTCTTTACTTTGTAATTTCTACCACACATTCCTCTCTGTCCTTCCCCGCATCCCCAGGTAGCCACTGGTCTATTTTATATCACTATAGATGAGTGGTTTTTTTTAGAATTTTATGACAATAGAATTAGCCAGTATGAACTGTTTGTATTTGGCTTTCTTCACTTATTTTGAGATTCATCCATGTTACATATACTAATAGTTCGATTCTTTTTATTTGTATAAATAGGCACAATTTTTTTTCTCTACTGACCTTTTGTTGGATATTCAGGTCATTTCCTTTTTTGACTATTACAAATAAAGCTGTGATGGGCATTCATGTATGAGTTTTATATGGACGTATATTTTCATTTCTCTTGGATATATAGCTATGAGTGCAAGAGATGGTGTATTTTAACTCTGTAAGTAACTGTCAACCTGTTCTCCAAAACGGTTGTACCATTTTACTTTCCTACCCACAATGTATGAGAGTTTCTGTTTCTCCATATCCTTGTAAACACTTGGCATAGTCACTCTTCATAATGTTCAACAGTCTAACAAGTATGCAATGATATCTAATTAGCATTTTAATTTGCATTTCCCTTATTGAGCACCTTTTCGTGCATTTATTTGCCATCCATAAGTCTTTGGTAAAGAACCCCTCTCCTTTCTTTTACTATGTTGTTTTCTTATTATTGACAAAATATGGCTTTTGATCATGCAGCTGGTTTGTCCCATGAATGCATGCTATGCTTATTGTCAGTAGAATTGGTTTTAAAAAAGGTTTAAGTACATATACAAGTACACACACACACACACACACACACACACACACAAATGTCATTCAGCCCCTGAAAATGTTTTGCAATGTAATGTTAGAGAATAAAATCCCCAGAAGCCACAAAACCAGTATCAGCAGGGCAGAGCTGCTTGCGTAGCTGTATCTTACCATAGAGGTTTCCATTTAAGCAAAGAAAAGCCTAAAAGCCGGTGTTGTGGCTGGCTGAGGCCTAATGGGAAATGTTGCTGTGACTGATAGGACATGAATAGTGGGCACAGTAAGCAGGGGGTTCTCATGGAAACAAGACAGATAACCAAAAAGTGGTAAGGACCAAGTATATCCATGGCTTAAGTGCATGTATCAGAAGCTAGGCCAACCTGGCTGTGAATCCTCTTCAGCGATTGGCCCAGGAATGTTGGGTAAGTTGAATAACCTGGTTTGGGAATAGAGCTCCTTCATGTAACGGTGGTACAAATTAAGAAATTTATATGGTGTGTAGCAAAGTTTCTGGCACTCACAGTCATCTCTAATTAAACTCTAGCTATTATTATGAAGGGAAAGCTTAACAAGAGGTTAAGAGCACGAACCTGGGTCCAGCCAGACTTGGCTAGCACACTGATAATTCCTAGCTGTGTGACCTTGAGCTTCAAGTCACTTCATCTCTCTGTGTTACAGAGAGATGAATAATACAGCACAAATCTCCTAGGGCTGTTATGAACACTTAGTTCTTATCTGCAAAGTACTTAGAATGGTGGTAACAGACAGAAAGTGCCTGATATTATAGTGGCAGTGCGCACCCCAAGCTCAAGTGGATGTATAAGGACCTCCATACTGTGACTAGTAATTGTGTCATTCCAACAGCTATTTTATAGAGCACCTACTGTACACAAGCACTGAACTAGATGTTAGGAAAGATTGAAAGACTGCAAAATTATAAATCATGGGTGCTTGTCTCACCCCAAATAACACAACCCTAAAACAGAAAACATGGTCAATGATGCCAGCCAGTATGGTATGTGCTAAATGCCTGGTGCAAATAGACTGTAGAGAGGTTCAGAGGTAACAGCCTACCATGGAAGTAGGGACAAGCACAAAGAATGAAATAGGAGGTAAGACACATCTGATCCTTGAAGAAGATCTAAGAGTGGGAGAGCCGGAGAGCCAGAGAGCCCGGGGGCAGAGAGGTTTTAGGTCATGGGGCTGAGTGGGCAAGACAAGGCTGCAGGAGCATGACTTCCTCCCAGGGACCAGCGTGGGGCCAGCATGGCTGGAGTGGAGGGCAAGCAAGGAGATTTCTTTTGGAAAAGTTAGTCAGGGCTATTTTGTGAAGGACCTCAAGTGATAGACTACTGCATTGATGTCTGAATTTCAAACAGTGGAGAGTCAGGCAATTTGTCAGTATTTTAAAAACTTTAATGTTAGCCGGGCATGGTGGCGCATGCTAGCTGGGTGTGGTGGCACACGCTTGTAATACCAGTACTTGGGAGGCGGAGACCAGAGACCGGAGGATCTGGGTTCGCGGCCAGCCTCAGCTACTTAGTGAGGCCTTCTGCAACTTCGTGAGACCCGGTTTCAAAATAAAGGATACAAAATAGGGCCAGGGGTATAGCTCGGAGGTAGAATGCCCCTGGGTTCAATCCCCAGTACTACAAAAAAAAAAAAAGAAGTACCATCTATTAAAAAAAATGAAAAGAAGCTGGGAAAATATACAGGCCCATTTGCCCACTTTAGGAAATCAGAATGCCTGAAGGTGTGACTTGGCACATGTTCAGTGAAAGAATTTCCATGCAATTCTGGCATAGACCAGAAGTTGAAAAACAGAGCCAAAGAGCCTAGACTACCACAAGTGCCTTCTCTGCAGAGAGGTCAGAGGAAAGGAAACTAGAATTTGTTAAGTGCCCACCCATGCCAGGTATTATTCCTGACAACAACAATATTATTATTTTCACTTTAGAGACAAAGAAGCTGCTATAGTTTGGATCTGGAATGTCCCCAAGTGGCCATATGGTAAAGGCTTGTTCTTCACTGTGGCTCTGTTGGCAGGTGGTGAAAACGTTAAGAGGTAGGATCTAGTGGGAAGTCTTCCAGTCACTGGGGGTATGTACTTGAAAGGGATATCTCCCCACTGTGTGTGTGTGTGTGTGTGTGTGTGTGTGTGTGTGTGTGTGTGTGTATGTGAGAGAGAGAGAGAGAGACTGAGTGGAGATTGAACCCAGGGGCATTCTGCCTCTGATCTATTTCATTTTTTATTTTGAAATAGGATCTCACTAAGTTGCCGAGGACCTCACTAAGTTGCTGTGGCTGTCCTCAAACCTGAGATCTTCCTGTGTCAGCCTTCTGGCATTATAGGCGTGCACCACCATGCCCAGCCTCTCTTTTTTGCTTCCTGGCCATGAGGTGAATGGCTCTGCTCTGTTGTGTGCTCCCACCATTACGTGCTGCCTCACCACAGGCCCCAGTGCAACAGGTCCCACCAACATGGACTAAAAGCTCTAAAACGGTGAGCCAGAACAAATCCTTTCTCCCGATAAGCTGACAAGAATTTGTTACAGTAAGGGAAAGCTAACACAGAAGCTGATACTTAGAGATGGAGCAAAAAGCAGCAGGTCACAGACCAGGGACTTGACCAGGTCCCAGGCTCCAGCACCACTGCCCTTCCCACCATATCACAGGACTTCACCACAGACATCGGTGTGCATCCTCCCCTTGAAACCTGCCACAGCTCAAATTAGGTAAAGCAGCAAATGTGGTATCATAAAAGCTATCTCCTCCCATCCTCTTTTCTCTCCTCTGGTGATATCTAAATTTTATCTTCCCTTCACCCTGAAACTGGCCAAAACCACCAAGGACTATAATTTCACTCTATTTTTCTTTTTTCTTTTTTTTTCTTTTTTTTTTTTGGCGGTACCGGGGATTGAACCCAGAGGCGTTCTACCTCCGCGCTATACCCCCGGCCCTATTTTTTATACTTTATTTTGAAACCGGGTCTCACGAAGTTGCGGAGGGCCTCACTAAGTAGAGAGAGAGAGAGTGAGAGAGAGACAGGGAGAAAGAGAGAGCGAGAGAGCTGAGGCTGGCCGCGAACCCAGATCCTCCGGTCTCCGCCTCCCAAAGTACTGGGATTACAAGCGTGGGCCACCACGCCCGGCTTTACTCTATTTTTCTAAGTAAGCTAAATTAACTTTCTCATAACTTTCTTTCTCTTTCCATTGCGCTTTCCTCTACAGCTCCTCCTAAAGCACCAACCATTTCCAAAACAAAATCTGTAATGTTAAAAAATTACTTTTGTGATTTTCTTTTTGCCCTGAGCCTCTTGAGGGCCCCACACAAAATTCAGACAAAAGGATGTTGATGCTGTTTAACTTTCTTTAACATCTACCAACACACACTGAGAAGCTGTTATCTTAATCTAAGCAAGTTCCTCATTCTGCTTTTTTTTTTTTTGTGGTACCAGGGATTGAACCCAGGGGCGTTCTACCTCCGTGCTACACCCCTAGCCCTATTTTTTATACTTTATTTTGAAACCGGGTCTCACAAAGTTGCGGAGGGCCTCACGAGAGAGAGAGAGAGAGAGAGAGAGGGAGAGAGAGAGAGACAGGGAGAGAGAGACAGGGAGAGACAGAGAGAGAGAGAGAGAGAGAGCTGAGGCTGGCCACGAACCCGGATCCTCTGGTCTCCGCCTCCCAAAGTACTGGGATTACAAGCATGCGCCACCACGCCTGGCTCTCATTCTGCTTTTGAAAGCCATTCTCTGTGGTTGAACTTTATCCACCATGTATGTGTATCTCTGTGTGTCTACAAGAGAAACTGAACATCTCCCCTTAAATAAGTACTATGTTCTACACCTGTGTGTAAGATTCTCATCCTACATGCCTCCTTCTATTTTCTTCCCAAAGGGTGTTAGATTCTTCAAATTGAATGCTCTATTTTTCTGACTTACTGTCAGTCAGTCACATGATGCAAGAAGACATTTACCTCTCTTATACATATGATTTCTTAATTCTGACACAGTCTATTATTAAACAATCTGTTTGCTTCCCACTCTAAGCTGGAATCCCGAGTAAAAGCTGACCACCCTTTTTTTTCCAGCTTCAGCTGCTCTTGAAATTGAGCCACTCTTTCATACACATCCCTGAGGGCAATGTCTGTCACACCGGGGCTTAGACACATATGGATTAGCCTGTTACTATGCCTAATAGGGTCTGCGCTTGATTTCAAAGCCAAAGAGGTTCAGGTAGGACATCTATATCTATTCTCTAAATACCCACCTTGTCGAGGGACACCTTCTTCCCACCAGGAGGAATCCATTGCCCATGCTAGGAAGCCTTAATGTGCTATCAGTGCTCATCAGGCCACTGTGCACAAACATACAATTGTATAATGCAAGCTTTGGGTGGCCTCAGTCACCTGACCTGCAGTGGAGTTGAACCATGCACATCCTGCTCAAACGTACAGCAGCCTTCAGTAGGAAGCTTTTTCCCTTAATGTAAATAGTTTCTCTGCATCCTTAATGGATCATTTTGCTGACCTGAACTTTATACTCAAGGTGGTATCTGTTAAAAATCAGTAATATAGACTCTCTACATATTTTCCTGTTCCTTAAGCCTTATCTTTACTTTGGGTATATTTTTATTATACCCTAGCAGAGACTGACTTTATTTTTTTAATTGTAAAGCCATTAAAATGATGTGAGAGATGATAGTGTTATTGTTTCAGTAAATGAAAGTAAGTTGTAGAAAAGGAAAACCATTAATTCGAGGCAAAACAGAGTCATTACACCAAAAAGACACTAAACACAGCCATATTTATTTCAAAACATAAGGTTGACTCCATATTAATAAATATTTAACATTGAATATAGAAAAACGTGTGCATATTCTATGAAGAAAATGTGTGAAAAGATCAGAGAAAAAGATAGCCCTTTATCTCTAGGCCATTGATAAACAATCTGGGAGCAGAAGCAGCCCCGTGAGTGGTGCAGGAGAATTGAGGAAAGGTAAGAGAGGAGCCGATCAAAGCAGGAAGAATTTTCTACTCCTTTTTTTTTAAGCAGGAAGAATTTTCTACTCTTTTTGGGGGGGCGGTACTGGGGACTGAACCCAGAAGCATTCTACCTCTGAGCTACACCCCAGCCCTATTTTTTATTCTTTATTTTGAAACAGGGTCTCACTAAGTTGTGAGGGCCTCACTAAGTAGCTGAGGTTGGCTGCGAACCTTCGATCCTCCTGTCTTAGCCTCCCAAGTACTGGGATTACAAGTATGTGCCACCACTCCTGGCTTCTACTCTCCTTTTCTAACTGAGGCCATACAATTTAAAATCTGGAATTGGAAAAATACACCTTCATACATATACCTGGTTGTGCAGGTGCTGTCTTTCTCAATTTGGAGAGAATCACTAGTTAGTGGTCAGGGCAAAAACTAAACATGTTTCCATTTTGATCCAGGTCAGATCACTCTGGTTAATAACAGGGCCACGAAGCTGTCAGAGCCCAGCCAAGTGGTTACTGCTTGTGCTTAGGGCTTGGGCACAACCACAGAATGGTGAACTGGAGAATGGAAGGTGCTGCAGGATAGAGACGGCCACCACCTCAGGCTCTGTGTGGATCTGAGTCCTTCCAGTGCTGACTTAGCCAACATCTAACCAGCTGACCTCTGGTCCAACACTTCAGCTCTCTGCCAATGGGGGACATTAGCCAGGCAGTGGTCCAAGCCCCTCACCCATGCAGGGAACCCATGTGGCCTCTTTTCCTCTACAAACCTCAAAAGAAACTCATAGATTTGGGATCCCCCTCCTAATTGCAATAAATGGTAGAGAAATGCCCCAGGAAGGAGCAAAGTGAGACCTCCCTAGATCTGGCCCAAGTGGGAGTAAAATACACCTGTGTCCTTGGGCCTGGAAAAGCCCCCAGCTATGCCTGGCCCTTTCAGGTCTTATTCTCAGAAGACATGACCTCCCAGGCTGTAAAAATAATAGAAGACTTAACCATAAAAGTCACTATTGCTCTCAGGAAGTGTCTGGGTAGGGGAGAGAAGGAAGAAGACAGCTCTCTTTCATTTCGCTACATGATCTTGTAGCCAAGAGCAAGTTCAAGGTGGCTAAAGAGAGCCAGAAGAGGTTTAAGCCTAGTTCTCTTAGTACAGGTGGGCAGCAGTTTCAAAGGGAGGAGCTGCCTCCAGTTCTGACACATCTGAAGACAGCCGAAGGCCAAAACAGCTCAGGAAGACACCAGAAAGGTGACTAGAGGTACTTTGACTTTGATGGGTATTAAAATGATAGGGTATTGTTTTTTAAAACTAGGGAGAACCTCAGAGACCTCCTCCTTCACCTCCTTCATTTTCCAGAAGAGGCCTGGAGGTCTGGAGAGGTCACGCAGCCCACCCAAGACATGCAGCCTGTTATGTGGCTTGGGGAACAGGAGCAGGGCAGAGGCTGCAGTGAGCAAGGTGGTGCAGGTCAATATTGTGCGGCACATAGTTAGCTACATTCAGGTGCAAACTTCCCACCCCAGGCCCTTCCCAGTTGAATTGTCACAGAAGTGGAAAGGTCTGGCCCAGCTTATCCCCTCCAGAGGGGAGCAGGACCTGCAGGTGTATCTTCATTTCCCAGTCCGCGAGGCCACCTGGATGGCTTTGATCCACTCAGTGCGTTCCTTGGGGGTGGCCGCTTGCAAGAAGTAATGCACTTCATCAGCTGTGATGATCTCAAAAAGGTTCTCTTCATCACTCTTCCTGCCTGGTGGAGAGAAAGCGAAGGGTAGCATGCACGGACACCAGAAAGTCACCTGGGCCACCCTCCTTCTGCACCCAAGTCATGAAATGCCTGGTTTTAGACGGGCGTGGTGGTGCACGCTTGTAATCTCAGTACTTGGGAGGCTGAGACAGGAGGATCACAGGTTCGCAGCCAGCCTCAGCTACTTAGTGAGGGCCTCCACAACTTAGTGAGCCCCTGTTTCAAAATAAAGAATAAAAAGTAGGGCTGGGGGTATAGTTCGGAGGTAGAATGCCTCTGGGTTCAATCCCCAGTACTGCAAAAATTAATTAATTAATTGGTTAATTAATTAATAATAAAGTGCCTAGTTTTTGTCTTTTTGTTTTGTTTTTTGGGCTTGTTTTTGGTTTTGTTTTGGTTTTTTTTTAGTGTCCTGAGGAAATTACATGGTTTTCAAACACTGGAACACTGCAATTATATATATTCATGCATAAGAACACATGTGGTATTCATAAAGATAGGTACATATAGTATGATCATATGTGTATGTGTATAGTTTTAAGAAATAAGTAAATTACTCAAGGAGAAACGTTTTCCTAAGTGAGCTTAATTTTTTATCTTTGCATATCAATAGTGTAATGAATAACTTCTAATAGGATCTACTAAGTACCATTCTTCTGCTCATAATATAAACCAAGGATTGACTCTAGTATATCTGTTATACATATACGTGTATATATGTTTATACACACATACATACATATATGAAACAAAGCCAGACCTACCACCAGTACCATACATATTGTTTGAACTGGCTTTTGTTAAGGCCTAAGTTAGAGTTTTTGCTGAAAGATCAAAAGGCAATAAACTGGCCAGTCCTGTGACAAGACTTAAAACATCCATTTCAAATAAAAAAGCAACATGTTCTGGGTATGGTGGTGCATGCTTGTAATCCTAGTACTTGGGAGACTGAGACAAGAGGATCACAGATTTGAGGCCAGTGTTTGGTAACTTAGAACCTATTTCAAAATTTTTAAAAAATGAATAAAAAGGGCTGGGAGTGTATCTCAGTGGTAGAATGCCCCTAGATTCAATCCCCAGTCACACACACACACACACACACACACATACACACACACACGCACACGCACACGCACGCACACACACATACACGCACACACGCACACACACGCACGCACACACACGCACACACACACATACACGCACGCACACACACACGCACACACACACATACACGCACGCGCACACACACACACACACACACACACACACCATGGTCTCTGCTTCAAAACTTGATTGGTTGATTGACCAGTGTGGGAGGGAGTCTAAGTGCCAGCACCTCTCTCCCATGAGATTCATGCTTACCATCTGAGCTGCTCTCCACTGAAGTCACCACACAGCCTCTCAAATGAACTGCTCCCAGGGGATCTTCCCCCTAGGGTAGAGAGGAGTTGTCCATTATGTTTCCAAAGTAGTATACGGATAGACCTTAGCCTGTTGGTGCAAAAATCTCATAGACTCGTTCCAGTACACATCAGTTTCCCCAAATAAATAAGAGCAGAAGGAGCTTGAATGAAATCCCTTCTAGATTCTCCACCCTCCACTTCACTGGGGCCAGGGAGGCTGCTTGATGACATGCCAGTCAATCCGGACTTCAAATCTGGAGTAACATGGCAGGGGAGGTGGAGAGGCCAAGGTTGCCACGCCCCACAAAGGAAGAGCTGTATGTTTTCAGCACCTTTGTGTAGTATTATAACCCTCACAGGAGTGAATCAAAGAATTCTGTAGCATAAGCCAGGCTTGATGGCTCAGGCTTGTAATCCCAGTACTTAGGAGGTGGAGACCGGAGGATCCGGGTTCACGGCCAGCCTCAACTACTTAGTGAGGCCCTCCGCAACTTCGTGAGACCCGGTTTCAAAATAAAGTATAAAAAATAGGGCCGGGGGTGTAGCATGGAGGTGGAACACCCCTGGGTTCAATCCCCGGTACCGCAAAAAAAAAAAAAGAATTCTGTAGCATAAGCAGAGACCGGGGACCCACCCTGAGACGTGCCTTTGCTCATCAGATTTGGCATCCTTTGTTGAGGGAAAGGCCCCCTTCAATAACCAACAGCCAGAATTGCTGGTCTGAAATAATGTACTCATCCAAGTTGGCATGGTAGAGAAATGATCACTTTTTGCATATTAAATTATTAGTAGAGTATTGGACTGATTGTGTTCCCTGAAAATATTAGATTGGGGCTAACAAAACATTACATTGAGTTAACCAAATAAATTTTAATATAGTGATTTTTTTCACCCATACCTGAGCTTATACTGGCCTCAAAAGCCCAAGAATTCAGATTTTTTTTTTTTTTTTTGCGGTACCGGGGATTAAACCCAGGGGCGTTCTACCTCCGCGCTACACCCCCGGCCCTACTTTTTTATACATTATTTTGAAACCGGGTCTCATGAAGTTGCGGAGGGCCTCACTAGATAGAGAGAGAGAGAGAGAGATAGGGAGAGAGAGAGAGAGAGCTGAGGCTGGCCGCGAACCCGGATCCTCTGGTCTCCACCTCCCAAAGTACTGGGATTACAAGTGTGCGCGCCACCTTGCCCCAGCCAAGAATTCAGATCTTTGCATTGAGTAGTGGCAGGAAGAGGTGGAGGAGAATGGAAGAAAAAGAAGGAAGAGGGTGAAGAAAAAAATGGAAATATCAACAGAGCAGAAAGGGAAATGGGAATCCTGGCTCATAAATACAGTGGAGACTTCTATTTGGATGGATTTATTGAACACAGAATCTCACCCCAGCAGGGTCATAGTAGTGCAGGTAGGCAGGGTCTTCTCGCAGAATGAACTTTCTCACTTTCCAGTTTTTCCTCCTATGCCCCTATATCCAGGAAGAACATAAGAAAAGGAACAATGAGTTGTTCTTAGCATCACTCTGTACACACAATCCCTAGGCAACAAGTCATTGCTGAATTGAGAAAAAAAAAAAAAAGATGAAACACTCACTCCAGGAGAACCAGGCCCTGACCCAGGTCTTTCTCAGGGAGCTAGCACTGAGGCCAATTAATACATTGAATGTTAATAAATGAATTCTGTTATTTCCTCTTTTTTTTTTTGCGGTACCAGGGATTGAACCCAGCGGCGTTCTACCTCCGCGCTACACCCCCGGCCCTATTTTTTAGGTGGCGCACGCTTGTAATCCCAGGACTTGGGAATTCTGTTATTTCTAAGCTTGTCTTCCAGCTATATTGTCATGTAAGATAGTTCTATGAACTATGTGCTTTGCTAGGCAATACAAAGGATATAAAGTGGTTTAAGATGTCTTGCTCTTCAAGGAGTCTTACAAACTATGTGGAAATATAAAATAGCAAAGCCTAAATAAAATAATTGGTACAGAAAATGGGTTTCAAATTAATTAAGTGAAGGATTGTAATAGTGAGCTTCAGATGTCAAGCAAAGACTTATCAATGTGGGACACACAGGACTTCAATAGGTGGGAAGACTATTGAGAACACAAAAGCAGAGGAGAAAATACACAAGGCACAAGTAGACACTAATGAATAATCCCAGTATGGCTAGAATGTAGAGATGCATGAGGAGCAGCAGAGGCAAGACTGGAAAAGCGGACAGGCCTTCATCAAAATAAAAGATGGAGCCGGGTGTGGTGGCACACACTTTAATCCCAGTACTTGAGAGGCTGAGACAGGAGGATCCAGGTTCGCAGCCAGCCTCAGCTACTTAGTGAGGCCCTCTGCAACTTAGTGAGACCCTGTTTCAAAATAAAGAATAAAAAAAATATGGCTGAGGGTGTAGCTTGGAGGTAGAATGTCTCTGGGTTCAATTCCCAGTTCCGCAAAAAAAAAAAATAAAATAAAATAAATAGAAGATGGGAGCTGTTGCTGATGGCTTTTGAGTAGGAAGTGAGAAGATTACAATTGCATTTTAGGAAAATTAATTCTTCTTTTCCTATTTGAATTCCTTTGCTATCCTTCTCTTGTCTTATTGCTCTGGCAAGAGTCTTGAGTACTATATTGAAAAGGAGTGGTGATAGTGAGCATCCTTGTCTAGTTCCTTATTTTAAAGGGAATTCCCGCAGTTTTTCCCCATTCAATATAATGTTGGCTTTGGGTTTACTGTATATTGTCTCAATGATGTTGAGGTATGTTCCTTCTCTTCTGATTTTCTGCAGTGTTTTTTTTTTTATGGTACTGGTGATTGAACCCAGGAGCATTCTACCTCCAAGCCTCACCCCCAGCCCTATTTTTTATTCTTTATCTTGAAACAGAGTCTCACTATGTTGCAGAGGGCCCCACTAAGTAGCTGAGGCTTGCTGCAAACCTGCGATCCTCCTGTCTCAGCCTCCCAAGTACTGGGATTACAAGCGTGCGCCACCATGCCTAGCTTTCTGTAGTGTCTTTAACATGAATGGGTTTTGTCAATGAATAGATTTTGTCAAGTGCTTTTTCAGCTTCTGTTGAGATGATCATGTGATTTTTTTGTCCTTAGTTCTATTTATGTGGTGAATAAGATGTATTGATTTGTGTATGTTGAACCAGCCTTGCTTTCCTGGGATGAAACCATCTTGGTCATGGTGTACAATTTTCCTGATGTGGTTTTGAATGTGCATGGCTAGTATTTTGTTTAGAATTTTTGCATCTATGTTCATCAACGATATTGGTCTGTATTTTTCTTTTCTTGAGGTATCTTTATTTGGTTTTGGTATTAAGGTGATACTGGCCTCATAGAAGGAGTTTGAAAGAATTCCATCTCTTTTGATTTCAGACAAAGTACAGAATGGACCAGCTGATTAGAATAAAGTGAAGCCAAGAGGAAGATAATAAAGTAAAAAGGAATCGTTAGGGAATGATCACAACAAACCAGGCATAAAATTCTCAGGAATTAACTTTAGGTAGCAGCAATAGAAATGGAAATGAACTTGGCTATAACAAACATGATGAAAACAGAATAGTATTTGGCTTTTCTCAGTGGAACTCAACACTAGCTAACATCAGCTAGACTGAATTGTAAGGACAGGATTTTTTGCGGGGGGGGGGGCAGTACTGGGGATTGAACCCAGGGACATTCTACCTCGGAGCTACAACCCCAGCCCTATTTTTTATTCTTTCTTTTTGAAACAGGGTCTCACTAAGTGCGGAGAGTCTCACTAAGTAGCTGAGGCTTGCTGCGAACCTGCAATCCTCCTATCTCAGCCTCCCAAGTACTGGGATTATAAGCGTGCGCCACCATGCCCAGCAGGACAGGATTTTTCTGTGTTCCCCAGTGCCTCACACAGCATCTGTCACATAGGAGGTGCACCATACCTGCTTGTAATTGCTAGGAGAGGCAGATTTTTTTTTTTTTTTTTTTTTGCGGTATTGGGGATTGAACCCAGGGGCGTTCTACCTCCAAGCTACACCCCCGGCCCTATTTTTTATACTTTATTTTGAAACCGGGTCTCACGAAGTTGCAGAGGGCCTCACTAAGGATAGAGAGAGAGAGAGAGAGAGAGAGAGAGAGAGAACTGGGATTACAAGCGTGTGCCACCATACCCGGCAGGAGAGGCAGATTTAAAGATGTTATGGTAAATTTTATTCTTTGATCTCCCACAGAAAATTCAAATGATGCCAATAACTCCAGAAGCCAAAAAGTTATTAGATTAGAAGTTACATAGTTTCTACCTTGCCCATGCAAATATATATATATATATATATATTTGGCTATGTTTGGCTATAACAAACAAATATATATATAGTAATTTATATATATATATATATATAGTAATATATATATATATCTGAAAATTACAAATAATATATATTTGGAATAAAAATATATATATTATTTGTAATTTCCAAAGCACCTCCTATTGACAGGTATATAGATGAATTTTCAAACATTTTTTATTGTGCTTATGTAGAAAACAATGAATCTTATGCAGTTTCAAGCCACCTTCATAAAATCAGGAGAGAGGAATTTAAAGACAGCTTTTTAAAATAGGCTGTTTTTGTTTTGTTTTGATTTGCCAAGCATTTGGTCAAGAAACTCATTTCCAAAGAACTTTTTTTCTTGCCTGAAGGATGGAGCCAGGAACCCTATAGAGTCAGTCTCATGGGAGGGCAGAAAATATTTCTATCTGCTATGTCATATCCAGAACGGTTTGTGCAATGTGTCAGCTTCTGAAACTGTGAATCCCAACTCTTTGCCTTAGGTGATGTTGCCCGTGAGATACAAACCCTAAAGTTGCCAACCCACTTCCTCTTCGGCTGCAGAAACACATGTCACTCTCCCTTACACAATTTCTGGGTGACCACCACACTATCAGGAATCATGGAAGAGGAAGATAACAAGAAAGATGTGAAATCCGCCAGCCCTGGCCAGCCCTAGCCACCACCTTCATGTGAAATCCTCACTGAACCACAGTGTGGCATATTAAAGAGTTTTCTGTAAGTGGGTATATCTTTCTTTTCTTCTCCTTCTTAGGGACTGGAGATTGAACACAGTGGCATTCTACCTCTGAGGTACATCCCTAGCCCTTTTTATTTTTAATCAGGGTCTTACTGAATTGCTGAGGCTGGCCTCAAACCTGTGATCCTCCTGTCTCAGCCTCCCAAATACTAGAATTAAAGGTATGTGCCAGTGAGCCTGATTGGTGGTGGCCACTCACCTGCTTCAGTAAGCATCCCTGCTTGATAATGACCCCTCTGAATTCTTCTTTCAGAATCACGTCGTCATCGCTGGAATTCTCTTCACAGAAGAACCCACTGTCTGGCTATTGGGAAACAAAACAGCAAGTTGCCTTTACCAGTCTTAGGCACGGTGCTACATGCACCATCTCCATCTCGCCCTCGCTTCCAGCCTCTAGGACAGGCTGCTCCTTTTCCTCCCAGCTACTGTGCTTACCCCATCTGAACTTTAAAGGTTGTCCTTGGCGAGCTAGCTTCCCTGCCTCCCTTTTGCTTCTAGCTGCTGCCCCTTTCTTGTCTCCACTCAGGTGTGATCTGGTCAATATCCTGTCGTTTTCTAGGATTCCCCAAGGTGTACTCTAAGTCTAGTCCAATCTTCCTCTCCTTGCACATCGGTTCCTTCAAAGTTTTCCTTCTCTCAGGACCTCATAGCAACATCCTTGAAATCAGGGTGACTAAAGTATAGAACACGACACAGCAGCACCATCTCCATCATGACCTTTGCCACTCAGCCCCTTGTCCTACTTGGAGGAGACCAAGAGCCCATGTCCAGCCTCAGCCCCGAGGTCAGGAGGGAATGGGGACTGGCTGGGCTATAGGGGAGTGCTAAGTCATACAGAGAGGAAGAGTCACTGTGATTGGGTATTTTTAGAATCCCACATTTAAATGGCTATAAATAGCCAGATCAGAGATCTGAAGAAAAGAAAATAGTGACCGTAGAACTTCCCCCAAAGTGAAATGAAACTCTTGTTTTGGATATTCACTTCATTTTTGTAAGGATGGTTCTCTTAAGCAGCTTCCTAATTTCGACATTCTGATCCAAAATAGAAAAAAAAAACCCTGCCAAAATCCCCCTAGAAATCCACTGTTGCTAGAATTACCAAGTAGCCCAAGATTAGGTCCATATTACATAATACAGCATTTCCCAATCTGCAGTAATCATACCGTAGGAGGCACACACGATGACTGAAGGAAATGATGTGCATCGACACATATTGTTTTAAGAGTCACATATTTTAATTTAATTTGAAAAAATACATCAGCTCATCACATCTGTGACTTTTATGGATTGCCTTCTAGAAAGGAAGAGCCATGGGAGCGGGATGTTTTGCCTGTGTCTTTTTCTTTTCCACTGCCCCGTGTCTCCTTTATCTGGGACAGTGCTTGCCATGAAGTGGAGCCTAATAGATTTTTATAAGTGAATTATTGCTTAGAATAAGAATGAAAAGAATAAAGTTGTAGGTTTGTTTTGATTTTGGTTTTGGTACTGGAGATTGAACCCAGGGGCATTCTACCTCTGTGCTATACCCCCAGCCCTATTTTATTTTTTTATTTTGAAATAGGGTCTCCTTAAGCTGTGGAGGGCCTTGCTGAGTTGCTGAGGCTGGCCACGAACCTGCGGTCCTCCTGTCTCAGCCTCCCAAGTACTGAGATCATAGATGTACACTGCCATGCCCAGCTAACAGTAACGTTTTAAAAGTCAATTTAAAGAAAACTATTCAGTTAACAATCATTTTCTTCACACTGACTCACTTGGTCAGGGCGGTGTGGTAGCGGGAGATATCAGGTCTGGGAAGTGCCAGGGTAGTAAAAGCTGGAGGTCTCAAGGCTTCCTGGCTTTGAGTAGTTCCTGTTTCTCCCTGGCTGGCTTCCCCCACCCCACCTATCAGTTCTCTGCAGGGCTGGACAATTTCTTTTGCATATGTAGCTGTGAACTGAAAACCCAGGAGGTTCTGCCCTGGGCAGCCCCCACTACAGGAAGAAAAGATGGGTAGTTTTTCTCACTTACAAAGTAGTAGAAGCCATCAGGGTTGTCCAGAAAAGGGTTCTCAGCAGTTCCATCTGCTGCGTTCTTGGACAGGTCACCAGCAGGCTGCAGGTAGCCCTCGTTGAGCAGTGATGAGGCAATCATGAGGCCTTCCTGGCGATTCCGGACGGACTTGTTGGATACCAGCCAGTCGATGACACAGCTACCTGGATAGGGCCATTAGAGGGAAGGTTAACTCTCTTCCCAAAGAACAAGCCACTGACGGTCACCCCTGTGCTGATACCAGAGCACCCAAGTGTCCAACTGTCTCATCTTCCCTGCTATTCCAAGAAGGAAAAACATCTGTGTACTGCTTAGGAAGAAATGCATGCATCAAAGAAATCATTTTACTAACCCACCCATTTAGTTCATTAAGGAACATTGAGAATCTATTACATGCTAGGTACTCTGATAGGTACTGGGCAGATTCGCTCGGGGAATCTAAAAGACACAGATGAGTGATAAGTAAGTATTGGGACAAACACTCTGCTGTCAGTCCATGCTGTGGAACTAAAATGGGTCAAATCTGAAGGTGTGGAAGGAGGCAGGGGAGGGGGTGGCCATGCACTGTCAGGAAAATATTCATAGGGAAGTGACACTGGGCTGCGACCTAAAAAATGAGTAGGCTTTTGCAAGTATTTGAGATAGAGGCTGAGAGAATCCAGCATAGGCTGAGGGGGCAGCAGTGTGAACAGAGGCAGGCTGGCATGCAGCAGTATCCTGGGGGAAGAGGGAGGAGTTGGGAGGCCAAAGGAGACCAGAGGAGGAGGAAGATGCAGGGTGGGTGGGGAGAGCTTTGGTGGCACCAAAAGTAATTTGGCCATGAGGAGCCATTGCAAGTTTTTAAGCCACAAATAACATGATGGGATGGATGTGTGTCCCGAATTAAAATTTGATGATATTTCTTGCGTTTATCACCACACCTTTACAGGGTCTTGCAGAGACTTCTAGAAGTCATTTAATCAACCTTTTTTGCCTCAAAAGAGGATAGCAAGGAGAATAAAATGAAATTGACCCATGAGGTTCATTAGCAGGCTAAAATGAAGCTTTACAAAGATTTTTTTGTATCCATCACAGTGTGCTCTGTATAGAAGCAGCCAATGGCAGGGCCAGCCTAACAGCTCACCAGGCCTGGATCGTCGGAGCAAGAGCAGCAGGCTATGCCACCCTCGAAGCAGCACAGAGAACTTTGGTTAGTGAGCCTTCCATGAATTTTATGCATGAAAAACTTTTGCCTGCTTTTCTTTCTCTGTAAGGATAGACTAGTGGACACTACATGTCTACTTTTAATCCTCACAGTGACCCTGTAAAGAGGTAAGGCAATAATTACAGACCTCTTTGAAGGATGAAAAAATTAAGACCTAGAGAGCTTAGCGATCCTAGGGCTCAGCTGCACCTGCGCCGAGCCTTCATGTTTTCCCTGTTCTCACTCTTGAGCCCATGTTTGTTCAGTTAGGCATGCTGGAGCTTGAAAGACAAGCTCAGCCTAGTTTCCCTCTCGCCCGATATTCAAGGTCCTCCATCACTCATCAACACTGCCTGTGTCTCAGTCTTCATCTCCCAGCTGTGACTATCTGACCTCCATGAAGCCTCCATCCATGGAAACTTCTAGAACCCACCATAACTTTCAATGGGAAGGACTTAAGAAGTGCTACCTAATACCCTGGGACTCGGGAGCATATTAACAAAGGACATAAGTCAGGGCTGGATCTTGGACCCAGATCTACATTGGAACCCCTTCCTGTTCCCTCTGCCCGTGGCTCCGTGGTCCTGACCTCAGTCCTGTAGAGGTAGAACCCTGCCTTGCTCTTGTTTGTTTCCCTTACCACTAACCACAGCTTGGGACCTTGCCTGATGCTAATGGGCTGCCTGAACTCTCTGCGGCTCCTTCCTATGGGATACTCCCCCATTACTACAGATCACACCCTTTTCCCTTCACCTTCCTGACCCTGGCCTGAACCACGTTCATGGATTATCTGCTGACCTGACATCCCCTCAGATTCTCTATCTGTTGTATCTTGTCAGAGTTTTCTTTCTTTGACATCTCTTGTCACCATAAGGAAGCCATGC
The DNA here is from genome assembly GCA_004027185.1 of Glis glis. Lineage (NCBI taxonomy): Eukaryota > Metazoa > Chordata > Mammalia > Rodentia > Gliridae > Glis > Glis glis. The sequence continues at coordinate 32,246 of PVJS01006846.1, forward strand.
CCGAGATCTGACAAGCCTAGTTCCAAACCATATGTCTCATTTTGCTCCTGATGACAAAACATCAGCCCTACCACGTTGGTTGATTTCTTTTCCTAGATGCATACTCTGCACACTTCTGCCCTATGACTTTGTCCTCACCACCCTCTGCCTAGCCTCCTCAGAAATCCTCCCCACGTTTCAAGGTCAAATTTAGGTACCACCTCCTATTCACCCCAGAATCTCTGCGCTCTTTCTCTTTTCTGACTCATGGAACTGTTGCAGGTGTTGGATGTATGTGACCTCTCACGTGAGAGCTTGTCCCACGTGCACTCACTGTGTGCCAGGCACTGATCTACACACATAATGGCAAGCCCATAAAGTAGGGACCCTACGACTATGCCCATTTTGTAGACAGGATAAGAGAAGCACAGAGAGGCTAAGTTAGTGGCCCGAGGTTTTACAACTAGTAAATTCCATAGTCAAGATTTGAACCAAGGCAGTCTGGTTCCAATGAACATGCCTTAACCACTACACCCTACTGCCTAAGCTCGTAACGCCTAATGCCTTACCCTGTGCAACTTCTGACATCCCTAATATTGTCATTTAAACTTAAATCTTAGTGTTTTGATCCCTGTTATTATAGTAAAGTATGCATCTTATTCAACTCAGTATCTTTTGCTAGCAATTCTCAATATGATGCATATTAGGGAAAGAAGGGTCCCTTGGTTGATATAGCTGGAACTTCTGAAATGTGATCTTGAACAATAAAAGTTTTTTTTTTTTGCCTTTCTTTCTGTTTCCACACCGGAGAAACTCAAATCTCATGCTCACCTGTCTGTATTCGGTGACCCCTCCACCCACCATGCTCCACACCCCACCTCACACATACGGCTGAGGGAGACTCCTGATTCCCTCCCAGGCGCCCCATCTCAAGCATGCAATTCCTTTTACCTGTGAAGCAGTGGTTAAAAATCTTCTTGTCCTTCTCTAGATTCAGCTCCTTGACTCCTTTTTCAGTGTCTTTCATGGACAAATACAAGGCACTGCACAGAGGTAGAAAGAGAGAGATGAGTGAGAGCATTTCAGAATGGTGAGTTCTCCAGGAGTTGCACCTTCCAGAGACTGGCAGAGCGCAAACTTCCCTCCCACCAGACCATAAGTAGTTAAAGGGCAACATTCATGTTTGCACAATTCTGCAGTCTGCAGAACACTTAGCAAAAGGCACTAGGAAGGTATGTAAGTTCTTTATTGATTTAATTCCTGGTGCCCGAGATGAAAAGTTTCCCTAAGTTAGGTGCCAAAGACTAAAGGTTCTCGGCCAATTTTCCATGCACAGTCTAGATCTTTATTTATTTGTTTTTTTTTACAAATACTGTTTTATTCCACTTATATGAGGTACCTAGAATAGTGAAATTCACAGATATAGAATGCAGAACAGCCGGAGAGTGAGGGGAGAGGGAAATGAGGAGTTACTGCTCAACGAATACAGAGTTTCAGTTTTGTACGATGAAAAGGGATTATGGACATGGATGGTGGTGATGGCTGCCAACGATATGAATGTACTTAGTGGCACTAAACTCTTATCATTCGGTACATGTTAAAAATGGTTAAGATGGTAAATGTTATGTAATAAGTGTTTTATTACAATTAAAAACTAAATAAAAGAAGAGTAATTATTCTTAGAATTAACAGCATCCTCTAGAGTCAGACACACTGAGCTATCCCTATTTGTCTTTCCTTTCATTGGCTTAATAACTTTAGGCAAATTTGTTCAACTCTTTGTGCCAAAGTTTTCTTATCTCAGGGTTGTTTTGAAAACTTGGTGAGATAATTCCTGTAAAGTGACTTTTATAGTATATGGAATAAAATAACTGCTCAATAAATGCTGCCTACTTGTATGTTAAGGGTCAAATGATAAACAGATGTTGTAGACTTACATATTTGATATATAAAGAACTCTAACAAACCAATGAGAAAAGTGATAATAACCTTAGAGATTATAGACAATAGACATGTCAGCTTTTTTTTTCTTTTGCGGTACCGGGGATTGAACCCAGGGGAGTTCTACCTCCGAGCTACACCCCCGGCCCTATTTTTTATCCTTTATTTTGAAACTGGGTCTCACAAAGTTGCGGAGGGCCTCACTAAGTAGCTGAGGCTGGCCATGAACCCGGATCCTCCGGTCTCCGCCTCCCAAGTACTGGGATTACAAGCGTGCGCCACCATGCCTTGCTGACATGTTAGCTTTTTAATTTCAAGGAATGAATACTTTTCTGTGCTAGCTTAGGTAATTGGGGACTTTTCAAAGGATAAATAAAAGAAACAGATTTTTTTTTTTTTTTGGTGTGTGTGGTACTGGGGATTGAACCCAGGGGCTTTCTACCTCTGAGCTCTACCCTCAGTGCTATTTTATTTTTTATTTTTATTTTGAAACAGGCCTCACTAGGTTGATAAGAGTCTCACTACTTGCTGAGGCTGTCCTCGAACCTGTGATCCTCTTGTCTCAGCCCAAGTCCCTGCTATAGTTTGAATCTTAAGTGTCCCCCAATTATTAAAGGCTTAGTCCCCTGCTTGGCCCTATTAGGAGGTGGTGGAAACTTTAAGAGGTGGTGCTCAGTGGGAGGTTTTCCAGTCACTGGGAGCATACCCTTACAGGGGCCTGTGGGACCCCAGACTTTGTCTTTTTCACATCCCAACCATGAGGTGAACAGTTTTGCTACACCACATAGTCTTGCCACGATGTGCCACCCCCCTCACCACCAAAGGCCTAAAAGTAATGGGTCTAACTGATCATGGGCTAAAACTTCCAAAACTGTGATCTAAAGCAAACCTTTTTTCTTTATAAGCTGATTATCTCAGGTATTTTTTATAGTAATGGAAAGCTGACTACCACAGTCACCCAATTCTTTAAAAGTTTTAAAGAGACCATTTTTGTAGATATTTGCCTTCAAGAAAGTCCCTGTTTCCTCTAAGCTTATATCTTATTCTAAAAATTATGAGATAAGGCAAAATAGCAAGAAGCTCTGCAGTTTTGTCTTTGGAATAATGAACCAAAAAAATAGACTTAGCAGAGAAATTCTAAGCCACAAAACAGAGGCTACTTTCATGGAGCTGTGGCTCCATGTTATTTGAGCATCATTCCCACTTAGCTCTGACAGCTCTGGCCAGGAATGTGGTCACTTGATGACCCCAGCCAGCAGCTGTAGCCACAACCAGGTGTTTCCTCTCAGGTCTTTACCAAAATGCTTCTGTGGTGGGGGAAGCTGCTGAGTCTCTCTGAACTCAATGCAAAACTTTGCTCCTGTGACAGGCAAAGTCTTGTGTTAGTCATGCAGAAGGTATGTCCCCTCTCAAGGGCTCTATCCCAGTCCATCCCATGGAAACAGAATTCTTGTTGAACACCTTAGGCATCCAGCCTAGGATTCTTCCCAACAGGCCCCTGTTTTAGGGTATGCATAATATAAAAAGCAAAACTACCAGGAAGGGATTCTTGTGACCAGAGAAGATGTGAAACATGCAGGAAGGAGCCCCATTCCCAACCCGTCAGCTAAATTTACCTGTGGGCCTCTGTCACCTTTAGGCTATAACTGTCACCTGAAATTCTAAGCTAGTCAACATCAAAAACCATTAAGCCAGCCAAGATGGGTGTTCACCCTGACTGGCTCTTCCTGGTTGTGTGAATGAATGCTTGAATTTGAACTTGAAACCTTTCCTGCAGAGCCCCTGCCTTTTCCTTCCTACCTAGATATCCTGAAGCTTTCTTTCAAGACCAGTAACTTATTATGGCTGCTTCAGAAATGAAATGATGAGTCAGTCTCTCTCTCTCTCTCTCTCTCTCTCTCTCTCTTTCTCTCTCTCTCTCTCTCTGTCTCTCCCCCTCCCCCCAATACAAGGGAATTTCTACATTTATACTCCATTAGCCTCCTCTCCTCAGCTCCTAGGCTTGGAGGTGCCATGGTCACTCCTTCAGGCCCAGGTAAACCTCTTAGTCCACCAGTTGCCAGTGCAGCTTGGCAGAGTGGACACCATCTTCAGGGGTGGCCAAAGCAACCCTTGCAGCAATATCTGCTGCGTTCTTCCTTGTCAGAGATACGAGGGGAAAAAGGAAAGGGTAGAGAGAAGCAAACACAGAAAATCACCCTAAGTCAATGGTTTCTGGCAGACGGATGGACCTCCTTGTGGATTTCCTTGCAAACTTCTGGCCTCCTTCGATGCATTTAATGGCCTTCTTGATGTCCCGAACCCAAGCATCTCTCTCCTCGAGGAAGGATGCTTGGAAGAAGTGGTCCTGCTGTTTGGTTGTAGTGATCTTAAACACAAACTGAAAATCAGAACACAACCCATTAGAAATTATCCCTTTCAAGGAGATGAGGCCCCTCATGAAAAGAGCAACTGACCCAACCCAAGGTCAACTGTTCTGGCCAAGAGAGACTGAAATGCCAGGGTAGAGTGTGGGTGGTGGTGAGAGAGGCTGGTCCAGGGAGCACCACTCACATTGCAGGTTGTGCATGGACTATGGGTCAGGGCCTGACACAGGATTCATTGAGGCTAGTGATGTCAACTCACCATCCTTTTGCCAAAGTCCTGACATGGGCTGGTGAGAGTGCTTCCTTTCAGGGGGATCATTCCTTTGGGGCTGTTGTCAATTTTCTTCTTATAGAATTCGAGTCCATCTTCTAACAACACAACCCACATGGGTTTCCAAGTGTTAAACATACTCCCCTAGAATAACAACAAAAAGAGCTGAGATGAGCAGGGCTCTTTGTAAACTATATTTTCTGCCTGACAGGAGAAATTCCATATTTTCTTAGAGTTGTCTTCAAAAATGTTTTGCAACCAGGCGTGGTGGCACATGCCTTTAATCCCAGTACTTGGAGGCTGAGACAGGAGGATCACAGGTTCAAGACCAGCCTCAACAATGTAACAAGACTCTCAGCAACCTAGAAAGACTGTTTCCTCTCTCTCTCTCTCTCTCTCTCTCTACCTAGTGAGACCCGTGCAACTTCGTGAGACCCGGTTTCAAAAATAAAGCATGAAAAAAAATAGGGCCGGGGGTGTAGCGCGGAGGTAGAACACCCCTGCGTTCAATCCCCGGTACAGCAAAAAAAAAAAAAAAAAAAAAGAAAAAGAAAGACTCTGTTTCCAAACAAAAAATAAAAAGGGCTGGAGGTATAGCTCAGAGGTAGAATGCCCCTGGGTTCAACCCCCAGTACCATAAAAAAAAAAGTCTTGCTGTATCATCTCTGTTGTTCGAACTTAAATACTCTCAAACCAGCAGCTTCTTGGGGTGCCATTCTAATTTCTGCCCCTGGCCCTTTGTTCACGCTGACGCTGTTCTCTGGAATATCTTTTCTCAACTCTACCGTTTCTTCATTTCTCTCCTAACTAACCTTCCCCATCCTTCAAGGCTTGGCTGAGCTGCCCGTTGGTGAAGGCTTCTCAAATTGCACTGACCCACCCTGATCTCAGGGTCACTTTCTACTTTCCTCAGTGATTGGGCCACACATTCTAGAACTTTGTTCTATGCTTCCTTATATAGTCATTTAATTATTTTCACTGTGGTTATCTTTTCTTATTCATGACATCGACATTATCAGGTCCTTTCATTGGCTTACAGTGCTGAGGACTCAGCGCGTGTTCATTAAAATTGTGCAAAAGATTGTTTCTCAAATTCTCAAATGCTAGTATCTATCACACTTTACTGAGAAGAGCAACCAGTCCTTCTTATTATCTACTTATTCCTACCCAGACCCTTTCCTGCTCTAATTCCCCCTGTACGTCCCCTTTCATGCCTGTTTCACACCACTAAGAATCACATTCTCACCAACTACTAGATGTATGAATAATTGTTTCTTCTGTAATTAGCTCTTACCCATGATCTTAGAGTATAGTTCATAATTCTTTTGGAATTGTTTTTTAATTAGGATATAACAGACATACATCTATAATCAGCCCATGAGCCCCTCATGGCCGTTCCCAAGGGAATATAGTTTGGATCTCTTCTCTCCTTCATAAGCATTCCAGGCTGACTTTCTGTGGTTTATTTTCTCCCAAGCCTGCCCATTGTGTTCAACTCAAGTCAGGAATGGCAAATAGATTCTATTCCAAGTGATAACTCAGACTAAATAGCAGTGGATGCCTGAGACTGGACAAACTGGGAAAGTGTCATGGTCTAATAGCTGTGTCTACCACGGGCAGGGGGCCATAATTATTGGTATGAATGCTGCAGTTGCTTCCTTCCCTTGGTCCAATCACATTTTATCTGAATATGGATGGCAAGAGAAAATTCAGACAACAGCCTTGTGTGCAGGCATGGCTAAGTCATATGAAAATCACTTGCAAAATGATCTATAATGCTAGCCATGTCAATGTGGCTCTTAGGAAAATCATTACTTAAAAAATTCTCAGTTTGGATTAATGCTAACTACCCCTTTAGCAATAAATAGCCCATTCTGACTAAACTAAGGGCATTTCTCTTTCTGGTCTATATTTTGGGAGGGGTTTGGAAAAGGAAGAGAATAAGGTTATTTGCCTCTATTCTTTGACCTGCAGTGTCACCGTGTCATGACTACCACAAAATAGACTTATCATCCAGTTCCCAGCAGATCCTGCTACTTATCTTGAAATACAGAGGACCTCTATATAGAGGTCCAGTTTCCCAAAAGGAAGACAGCTTATGCAAAGAAGATAAGTACTTGAGGGACTATCACTTTGCTTGTCCAAACATTTTCTTTGTTTTAGGTCCTAAAAGAGTCTTTTTTTCTTTTTTCAGCTAAAATACACTATCACAAGCCAGGCATGGTGGCGCATGCTTGTAATCCCAGTACTTGGGAGGCTGAGACAGGAGGGTAGCAGGTTCATGGCCAGCCTCATAGTGAGGCCCTTCACAACTTAGTGAGATGCTGTTTCAAAATAAAAAAAGTAAAATAGGGCTGGGAGTGTAGCTCAGAGATAGAATGACCCTGGATTCAATCCCCAGTAACACACACACAAACACACACACACACACACACACACACACACACACACACACACACACTAATCACATTTCTGCCCAGGCATAATAATCCAGACCAACACTGGATTATTTCCCTTCTTAAAAAAATGGACAAGCTGGGCATGGTGGCACACGCTTGTAATCCCAGTACTTGGGAGGCTGAGACAGGAGAATCTGTGTTCGCAGCCAGCCTCAGCTACTTAGTGAGGCCCTCCACAACTTAGCGAGACCCTGTTTCAAAATAGAGAATAAAAAAAATAGAGCTGGGGGTGTAACTCAGAGGTAGAATGCCCCTGGGTTCAATCCCCAGTACCACCAAAATAAAAATAAAAAATTTTAAAAACAAACAAACAAAAAAGATTGAGAAAAGCAAGAACTGTCAAGTAGGTAAAATAACTGAAGCTCCTATATATGGCTGACAGGAATACAAAATGTCATATCCTATTTGGAAAAGTATTTTGCAGCTAAAGTGAAGCACACACACGCCCTTTGCACCAGCAGTTCCACACATGGGCATACATCTGAGAGAAATAAGTACGTTGCTGAGAGGGTTCCATACAAGAATATTCACAGCACCTTTATTTTTTTTTATTTTTTTATTTTTTTATTTTTTTTGCGGTACCGGGGATTGAACGCAGGGGTGTTCTACCTCCGCGCTGCGCCCCCGGCCCTATTTTTTTTATACTTTATTTTGAAACCAGGTCTCACAAAGTTGCGGAGGGCCTCACTAAGGAGAGAGAGAGAGAGAGAGAGACAGAGACAGAGAGACAGAGAGACAGAGAGAGCTGAGGCTGGCCGCGAACCCGGATCCTCCGGTCTCCGCCTCCCAAAGTACTGGGATTACAAGCGTGCACCACCACGCCCGGCAGCACCTTTATTCATAATAGCCAAAAATGGAGGCTGACTCAAATGCCCATCAACAAGAGAATGAATAACTGCACAATTCAGTATATGAACATATTATTAACATAGTAAATTTATATAACAGAATACAACTTAGTGATTTTTTAAAAATGAACCACTGATCTGGGCATGGTGGCACTCGCCTATAATCCTAGTACTTGGGAGGCTGAAAGAGGAGGATCGCAGTTTAGAGGACAGCCTCAGCAATTTAGCAAGGCCTTCAGCAATTTAGTGAGACCCCGTTTCAAAATAAACAATAAAATAGGGCTGGGGGTGTAGCTCAGAGGTAGAATCCCCTGGGTTCAATCTCCAGTAACACACACACACACACACTGATACTTCCAATACCATAGATATATTTCATGCATGTTATATTGAGTGGGAAAAAAAGGTTAAAAATGTACTTAGAGTGTGATTTCATTTATATGAAGTTTAAGAACAGGCATAACTGATGAGAAGTTATGCTAATGATTATCTAGGATGGGTGTCTAGTGCAGGAAAAATGATGGAACCTTATGGGATATTGACAGTGTCTCCATCTTGATCTGTGCATAATGTATAATACGTATACATAAGTAAAAAACTACTGCATAGCTTATGTGCTTCATTGTATATATGTTATCCCTCAATTTAAAATAAACAATGTTGTTCTGTTTAGTTATATACAGGTCCTCATAGTTAACTCCAAGAGGGATTACAGTGAATCACCCTGTTTGGTTTGCTTCTATAGAAGAGAACTCTTTCACCTTAGTTACCTTTCTCACTTAGATTATTAATGCAATGCACAGTCCTTGATTGAATAGTAGACTTTTTATGAGGCAGTTGTATAGGATATTTTGAGTCATTCAGGGTTATTTGAATGTGAAAAACCTATTAGATAATAGCATTGTATCAGTGTTAAATTTCTTGGTAGTGATAATGGCATTGAATAGATGATGATGATGATGATGATGATGATGATGGTGATAGATAGATAGACAGACAGACAGATAGATAGATAGATAGATAGATAGATAGGTGCCCTTATTCAGTAGATATATGCTGAAGTATTTAGGGGTTAGGTAGCATGGTATCTAAAACATACTCTCAGATATCTCAACATAAAATTATATGGGTATATATTTATACAGAAATATAGAGATAAAGCAAGACAAAGCAACCATGCCTATCTCTTATCAATGAATTAATCTTGGTAAAATGTATATGGTTAGTGGTACTAGTTTCCCTTTTTTCTGTGGGTTTAATTTTTAAAAAATCATTGAGAAAAATAATAAATTTACAACATTTGATACTACTATATATTAAAACTTGGGATATAATTTTTGGGAAATATGTAGACAAATGTTTAAAATGAATTGAAATAAGATATATTCACAGAAAGACATTTTCACAGAACTTCAAGAGTAAAAGTTGTACTAAATGACTGATAAAGAAAACCTTTTAAACCTAAGGCTTAATATATTCAACCTCAGGCCTATCTAAGATTAATACCTGCCACAGTCACTCGGGGCTTTTGGCCTTGGCATTGGGATCAGTTGGTAGAAGTCAGCTACTCCGGCATGCCCTCAGTCGATAACTAAAACTTCAGGAAGCAACTGTCCAGAGAGTTTGTGCTTTCCTTATTCAGATGTAGCTTTAGAGGCTGTCAGCTAGCTCCTAGGAGGATGTGTAATTAGGATTCAGGGTCATTATGCAAAATAAGAAAGCTGATACTTCTTAAAACAAGAGGTATCTTGCCACTTATAAAGCTTGAACTCTCTTCCAGGCTTGATAGTGATGAGTTATGTTAGGCTGTTGGAATTTGCCAGTTTTTCACTCTGGTAGCCAGATGACACCTCGTCTTGGTCATTCTTATATGTTTCTCATTCTGGCCTCAACCTTCTTGGCGCTCACCCAAGAGCAAACCTGGAAGTGTGATTATCAACTGTCCAAGCTAGAGAGAAGTTTAGGATCATCTACCAACACTTTTGCCACATAAATAATATGGTAGAGGCCCAGTAGGTGACTTGGCCTCATATACCTGCCCACTAAATGTGAAACTGGGACTAGAATACAGGCCTCTTGATTCCCAATTTTACACTCTTCCCCTTCCTCTCAGATGCCATTTTCATGTCAGTTCTTGGAAAACTGAGTAATTCTGGAATCTAGATCAATTTCTTTATATCACTTAGCTAGATACTTCACTTTAATGGAGATAAGTAGATGATAGATGATAGATAGATAGATAGATAGATAGATAATACATACATACATACATACAGGCACGGATTGAGTATCTCTTACCAAAATGATGCTTGGGGCCAGAATTCAGATTTGGGATTTTTTTCAGATTTTGAAATATCAGCCTATACATAATGAATAATGATATATCCCAGGGATGAAACCCAAGTCTAAACATGAAATTCATTTATGTTTCATATATGCCTCATACACATAACTTAAAGGTAATTTTACACATTTTTAATAATTTTCACATGAAACAAAGTTTCATGGTGTGGAATTTTCCACTTATGTTGTCATATTAGTACTCAAAAATTTTGGAATTAGATTTTGGATTTTTGGATTAGGGATGTATAATTTTATATGTGTATGTGTATAACATATGTCTGTTTTCTCCAATTATAACCAAACCTATTTGATCACATGTCCACAATGGGTAGGTTTTAGATGCTGAGTCAGATTTAAGGTTTTCCAGTGAATAACTGTTCATCATCATGGGACTGGCATAATTTAGCACATCAGAGTCTGATATCATGATACCAAAAGAAGAAATCATAAAGGATGAGACATCTGACCATATTTAAAACGTGAACTTCTATACATTTCTTTAAAAACTACAACTGAAATGCAAATGAAAATGCACAGATATTTATAATATATCATTAATTATTAAAGGTTAATATCCTTAATGTAGCTTTATAGCTCATTAAAATCAATAAAAAATATACAAACACTCCCAGTTTGGCAATTCTCAAAAGAATTACCTGGGTCCAATAAACCTAAAAATGTACTACCTCAACAGCCATCAAAGAAATGCAAATTGAAATTGAGTAAGATATAGTCTTTTTCTTTAGTAAGGTCTTATAAATAGATTTATAAAATGCACTGGTAAAGATTTGGGGAAATGAGCATATGGAGGAAAACAGAGCTTTTAGAGTCAGCGTTTGATGTGGACTGTCAAAAAAAAAAGAAAAAAGAAAAAGCCTACACTCCCTGTGGGCTGTATAAATCGTATGGATCTAACGTGAGGAAGTGATATTCTAACTTTAAATGGAGCAGAATCAGTGGGTGACCATGGACTTTGGAGTTGAATGGCTCAGGCTGAAATCCCAGCCCTGACACTTTCTAACAATGAGGCTTTGAACAAGTGTTTTTTGTTTTGTTTTGTTACTGGGGATTAAACCCAGGGGCATTCTACCTCCAAGCTATACCTCCAGTCCTTTTTAAGTTTGTTTGTTTGTTTGTTTGTTTGTTTGTTGTTTGTTTGGAAATGGGCAGGGTCTTGCTAGGTTGCTGAGAGTCTTGCCATGTTGCTGAGGCTGTTCTCAAACCTGCAATCCTCCTGTCTCAGCCTCCCAAGTACTGGGATTACAGGTGCACACCACCATGCCCAGCTTGAGTAAGTTCTTTTTTTTTTTTTTTGAGGTACTGGGGATTGAACCCAGGGGCATTCTACCTCTGAGCTACACCCCCAGCCCTATTTTTTATTCTTTATTTTGAAACATGGTCTCACTGAGTTGCGGAGGCCTCACTAAGTAGCTAAGGCTGGCCGCGAACCCGGATCCTATGGTCTCAGCCTCCCAAGTACTGGGATTACAAGCGTACGCCACCATGCCCGCCTTGAGTAAGTTCTTAAACTTTATTTTCTACATCAGGCAAATAGAAATAAAGATAATATCTACGTCTTAAGGTTAGAAGATGAAATAAAACAATCCATGTAAATTGCTGAAATAAATATCTGGAACATAGTAAGCACTCTTTAAATACTATCTATTACCCATGCGTATAATCTCAGTACTTGGGAGACTGAGACAGAAGGATCACAGGCTCGAGGATAGCCTCAACAACTTAGTGAGACTCTCAGCAACCTAACAAGACCCTGTTTCAAAACAAAATAAATAAATAAATAAATAAATAAATAAATAAATAAAAGGGCTAGGGTATAGCGCACAGGCAGAATGCCTCTGGGTTTAATCCCCAATACCATAAAAAATAAAATAAATAAATAAATACTGCCTATTCCCTATCATTCTGTTTACTAGGTGCCTTGCAGAATGCCTTGCATTCAGAGACCTCTGCTGCAGATACAACTGAGCCCTTTCAAAAGAGAATGCTAAGAGGGCACGTTCTCTCCTGGGGAATTGCTGAAGAAATCAAAAAGATTTAGCCCAGAAGGGGAAAGGTAGAGCAGATGAGAATTGCCTTCAAAGGTGTGAAATGCTTAGACTGTTTTAAAGTTCCACTAGGTGGAAGTTTCAGAAACAGCTTTCTGTATAACTCAAAGAAGAAAATTAATGAGTTCCCTGACAAGAGAATGCTTGTTAATAGATTAATAAAAGAAATTCAGGCCACAGATGGGAAGTTTGATTACATAATTAACATCTTTTTTTTACCCTAAGATTCTACACCTCTGTCCCAAAGAGCCTGCCGTCCCTATTCCTTTAGTCTTCTGTTTCTATATGATCCTGCCAACCTTGGGCCTCACCTGCAAGCCAAAATCTAATAACAAATCTTAGTAGCATGTTTTACATGAATATCCTGTCTAAAATTAATTTTTAATACTTAAAAAGTTCCTATGAGTGTATTTTAAACAAGTTTTGAAACAAGTTCATTCACCAAATGATGAAACAGCTTCTATGCTCCAGATATACCTGGACATTGGGGGTATAAAAATGGACAAAATCTAGTTAGTCTTTGCTCCCAAACAACTCATAATTTCACAGGGAGAGAGTAACAGTGAGCTCAGTGTGATGAATGCATAAATTGGAGCATGCCTTCCTGTGTATGTCCAGCTTCACTGAAAGAAGCCACAACTGAGCCAGGCACGGTGGCATGTACCTATAATCCCAGTCAAGAGGCTGGGGTGGGAGGATCCCAAGTTTGGGGCCAGCCTCAGCAACTTAGTGAGATGCCGTATCAAAATAAAACAAAAAGGGCTGGGGATGTAGCTCAGTGGTAGAGTACTTGCTTAGCATCCCTCAGGCCCTGGGTTTGAACCCTAGGCACTGCAAAAAAAAAAAAAAAGCCACACTCACTGGATGAGGGTTTGGGCAATTGGAGTTTTGTGTTTAGTCTCTTCCTGAAGAGTGATGACATCTGTTTTAACTTCTCCTTTCCCTCAAACTTCTCTTTTCATATGCTGATGTATGGATGGAGTTCCAAGGAAATATGTGTTATGATCAAAATTGTGTAAAGTAGAACTGTGAGTTACTATTACCTATTTTCCTACTCCCATGAGACATGTCATTTTAAATTGACTGCCTAAATCAAGTCCTTAATTCTGTTGCATCATAAGTCATATCTTTTTTTATGGTACTGGAGATTGAACCCAGGGGCATTCTACCTCTGAGCTACAGCCACAAGCCCTATTTTATTTTTTATTTTGAAACAGGGTCTCACCAAGTTATAGAGGGTCTCACTAAGTTGCTGAGGCTGGCCTTCAACCTGTCATCCTCCTGTCATAGCCTCCCAAGTACTGGGGTTACAGGCATGCACCACCACACCCAGCTCATAAATCATATTGTTTAACTTGTATAACATCCCAAACAAATGATCATTTGGTGTCCGTGTAAATTCTTTGAGGACAAGGGAACTAGTCTATTCAGTAGTATATGTTTTACATAAATAGCTCTTCCAGGTTGAACAATTTCTCAATAAAAATATACTATATACGCAGTACAGAAATGTCATAGAGTTCTTAATAACATGATTTCTGGAGTCTTAAATTTGGGTTCACCTCTCAACTTTTCCTCTTTCAAGCTGTGTGAACTTAGATGAGTTACTTAGTTTTTCCAAACATTAGTCTCTTCATCTGTAAAATGAAGAATCATACACTACCTACTTCCCATTGTAAATATTAAAGAAGATGATGCACTTAGAGGACTTAGCACAGTGACTAGCTTATAGTAGGGGCTCAAAAAATGGTTACCAAAGAGACAGGTAAGAGTATAGTTTTATAGCTAGATGTGGTGGTGCACATCTATAATTCCAGTGACTCAGGAGCCTGAGGCAGAAGGATCGCAATTTCAAGGCCAGCCCAGCAACTTAGTGAGACTCTGTCTCAACATAAAAAATAAAATGGAACCAGGCATGGTGGTGCACACCTGTAATTCCAGTACTTGCAAGGCTGAGGCAGGAGGATCACAGGTTCAAGACCAGCCTCAGAACCTTAGTAGGGTCCCTCAGCAACTTAGTGAGATCCTGTTTCAAATTAAAAAAAAAAATAGGGCTGGGGGTGTAGTTAAGAGGTAGAATGCCTCTGGGTTCAACCTCCAGTACCAAAAATAAAAATAAAAAATAAATAAAACAGGCTGAGGATGTGACTCAGTGGTAGAGTACCCTAAGTTCAATCCTCAGTACCATCCCCCCCAAAAAAGTACAGTTTTGTAGACAACACTAGAATTATTCTGGCCCCCGGTTTCCTGGGTCCCAGGACAAGAGTGGCGAAGAGTGCTTTGGAAAAGAAAGTCAGTGCAAAAGGAGCCCATAAGGGCCACATGGACAGTGGTTAAGCCCAGCTCCGCGTGGTGCTGGGGCCACACAACTGGGTTACAAATCAAATAGATGTGCCACTTTTTATCTGGGCGAACTTGGGCAAGACTCTCTGCCTCTCTGTACCTCACTTTCCTTATCTGTAAAGTAAGGATTGGTCTAAGTTATATAAGTGTATTAATGCATTAAATGCTTCTAACTGTCCCTGCTGCTGGGTAGACACCACATGTGTTAGCCTTTACCCTGATGACCAATCAATGAATTCAAATCACTGTGGGGATTATTTCATCCTGTCCAGAAGACTAGAGAGCCGTAGGAAAGAATCCCTGGGTCAGGACCCCAGGTTCTCCTGCTCTGTCTTTTGCCCCAGACTTTTCTCCTTTTACTATAGCTTTCTGCAGCCCTTTTCTTTCCTGCCTCAGGCCTTTATCCTTCTCTTTCCCACTATCCTGATTCCTGTGCTTTTCCCAGCCTCACAGGACATCCAAGTCTCTAAGCCACTCAGTCAGTCCTGCTGTATCTAATGATTGCTGGGTTGGTTGTCATGGAAACCACCGTGTGCTCCATAGACTACTAGAAAGAAGGGACATGCCATGGAGAAATCTAGGCTGCAGATTTGCAATTTAGATTGTATTAACTTGCTCCTTTCTCTTTTTTAAAGCTATGATTATGAACATATCCAGGTAAGTAGTATGTATTCAAGAACATCCAAAATAACCCCCAATCAGAGAGAAAGGGAGGTTGAGGCTACTGAACCCAGTCTTGTCCCAAGTACAATTTTCCAGGCTCCATTCTGGCACTGGTGAGTTCATCTGGCCCCTCTTTTGCCGGCTTGGGAAAGCCTGCCTTTCAGGACGTTACATGTACTATGAGATGAGGGCTTTGCTCTCAGGCAGGGCCGGGTCTGAAATCTAGGTCATCCTCTTACCAGCTATTTAATAGGGAGCAAGTCACTCATTCTCTCTGAGCCTCAATTTTCTCATCTGTAAGATGGGGATCATTTAGGGTGGGTCAGGACTGAATGAGGTCAAATTTGTACAGCAGCCAGCTGCTACCTGGTTGGCTCCAAATTCTCTTTTTTAAAAATCAAAAGTGACAAGTTTCTGAGGCAAAGAGATCTATGTGTCATTTAGAATGAAAAAGCTGGAAAATGATAGTCATGCATTTTCCCCAAAACCATCATCTTTATTTAAAGATCTTAGGAGGCAAAAGAGAAAACATGAATTATGAAATGTGGACAGTTATCTCTCAACAGAAGAAAAGCAGAAACATTTTATAGTTAATGTCCATTAGACTGTCAAGCCCAAGATTTCTGACTGAACAACATTCTTGCATGAGCATTTCCAAGGTTATGTTTTTTCCTCCAAAAACATCATATCTCAAATAAAATTATTTCATAAAACAACATGCAGGAGAAAGATGTCCTCTGTGACTACCCAGGTAACATTTTTTTTTTTTTTTTTTTGCGGTACCGAGGATTGAACCCAGGGGCATTCTACCTCTGAGCTACACCCCAGCCCTATTTTTTTTTTAATTCTTTATTTTGAAACAGGGTCTCACTAAATTACGGAGGGCCTCATTAAGTAGCTGAGGCTGGCTGCAAACCCAGATCCTCCAGTCTCAGCCTCCCAAGTACTGGGATTACAAGCGTGTGCCACCATGCCCAGCTCTACCCAGGTATCTTAAACTGCATAAGAGAAGAAGGAGGGAGATTCATATATTATTGCTTGGCATATTTTCACACCAATAGCCATGGTCAAGGCTCCTAATATTGTCATCAGAGGAAGATTAGCATGGCTTTTCTTCACAAGTAACTTGACAACCAATTCAGGAACCAGCACACATCCCCATTAGCTTCCTGAAGAGGATTCACTATATTATATGTTGGTGCCAATACTAATAACCATTATCCCTTATGTGGTACCTACTATATGTTAGATTCCTGATATATATATATATATATATATATATATATAATATATATATTTACATCATATATATTTTATATATCATAATACAAATACATATATATATATCATATATATCATATATATTATATATTTATATAGTTTTTAATCCACACATGAGGTAACTGAAAAAAACTTAACATCTAAAGAAGTTAAGAACGTTAGCACCTTATTGGAATTCTGGCTTCAGGTTTGCTTTTACAGCTGAAAAAGGGAATATTTCTAAACAAAACATTTCTTTAAAATGCCAAATTAGCCAAGCATAGTGTCACCCACCAGTAATCCCAGCTACTTGGGAAGCTGAAGCAGGAAGATCGCAAATTCAGAGCCTAGTCTCAGCGATTTAGCAAGACCCTGTCTCAAAATTTAAAAATTAATCGGGCGTGGTGGCGCACACTTATAACCCCAGTACTTGGGAAGCTGAGACCAGAGGATCCGGGTTCACGGCCAGCCTCAGCTACTTAGTGACGCCCTCTGCAACTTAGCGAGACCCTGTTTCCAAATAAAGAATTAAAAATAGAGCTGGGGGTGTAGCTCAGAGGTAGAATGTCCCTGGGTTCCATCCCCAGTACCACAAAAAAATAAATTAATTAATTAAAAGCTGGGGATGTAGCTCAGTGGTAGAGCACCCCTCAGTTCAATCCCCAGTATAAAAAAAGAGTCAAATTAGAGGCTGAGGGGTAGCTCAGTGGAAGAGCACTTGCCTACTGAACATAAGGTCCTGGGTTCAAGCCCTAGCACTGAAAATAAATGTTTTAAAACAAAACAAAACAAAAATGCCAAATTAGAAAATCTTACTACAACAGAGTATTCCAGCAGCCCCAGAAAAAAATGCAAAAAATATGGAAGACAAGTTGCAAACATAAAAATTATGGAAGAAATAATTTGTGGAAATGTCAATATAAAATTTCACTCTGTTTTCTAGGTACATTTCTAGATTGGCATTTACAGACCATTTTGTAGTGAAATAGCCTCATTTGTTGCAGAGTTAATCTCCTCTGACTTTTAGTTTAAGAGATTTAAAATACACGTATGCAAACTTTATAACAGCAATTTTCATTCCAAGATGTTTTTAATTGTTTAAAAAAAATCAAACAACAAGGAAAACCTTACAGAAAATGTTTTTGTTCACTTGTTTTTCTCATAATACTACCCCAAATGATCAGGGAAGAAATCAGTCAACATTAATCATTGTTGGCTCCCAGATATAGTATTGGTGGTAAGGAATCTATATATACCTCTGCATGTATGCATGTGTCTTTTCCAAAAGATGTTTGGAAATACAACTAGCCAGAGAAAATGCCACCTAAAAGCACATTTATCCTATAGCACCAGCTTTTAACTCTCACCATCACAAATACATTACAAACACTAACTTAGATTTTTTTTAATACTGGGGATTGAACCCAGGGGTATTCTACTTCCAAGCTACACCCTCCAGCCCTTTTTATTTATTTATTCATTTTTGTTTTTGAAACAGGGTCTTTCTAGGTTGCTGAGAGTCTCACTACATTGCTGAGGCTATCCTCAAACCTGTGTTTCTCCTGTTTCAGCCTCCAAGTACTGAGATTACAGGCACGTGCCACAACACCTGGCTAGATTAAATTTGCTTTAGGAAAATCCTTGGGTACTGAACAGAGCTCAGTGCCATGAGTCAGAAACAAAGGAGTCAGAGAGTTTGCCTTTCTGGTCCCAACTCTGTCACAGCCATGTGACCTTGGGTCTCAGTCTCTCTTGTACAAATGAGGGACTTAGGCCAGATGATCAAAGGTCACTTTCAACCTGAAATCAAAATGGAACCAGGCAGCAATGCATGCTGTTTAGCCCTTTAGAAGTCAAATAAACAAAAAAAATATATGAAACGAGTGAATGGACTAAAACAGTCATGTTAGATGTTCAGTCAATTAAAAAGCTAGGTGTTAGAAGGAATGTGCTAAATTCAGTTCACTTCTGAATGTTAGCTCACTGCCTAGTGTGAACATGCTTGTGTATATACACGTGTTGCCCACAGGATGTCATCAAGACCTACGTGTGAATTCACCACCCTGGGAAGTTTCACAACAGCCCAGAACACACCCAGCATCAGAAGAAAGACCAACAGCATTAACACAATTCAGCTTTCCTGCTTCCACATCAGTGAGACTATGCATTTATGAGTATACATGGGTCTCTATTTCCTAATTTTTAAAATGATGTTTTTACCACCTTGATGGCCTATTACACAAATTCATTAAGAGTTATAAGTGAAAAGATTGCAGCCCAATTTAAAAAGAAAAGGTTTTTTATGCCTCAATTCTAAGAAGATGGCTCAAGAAATAAGCTGTAATTACTGCATCATTATATCAATTTATCTTTAATCACTTTCTTCTCCATCCCCCCAAAAAAAAACCTGAGGGGAGGGAAATTTAAATAACAAATGAACAGTCTCTCCTAGTAACATCTGCAACAGAAGAGTTTGAGTCTTTGGCAGAATGATCAAGTTCTAACTTGTGAGGGAGGTAACCTGGGCCCCCACCTTCCAGACCCTGCAGTCTGGAATTCTCAGACCCATAGAATCAAACTGTGCTGAGGCCTGAGCTAGATTAATTTGCCTTTAAGAAACAGAAGGCAGCTGGGTGTGGCGGCACAGGCCTGTAATCCCAGAATTGGGAGGCTGAGACAGGAGGACCAGAGGTTCACGGCCAGCCTCAGGACTTAGTGAAGTCCTCCACAACTTAGTGAGACCCTGTTTCAAAATAAAAAATAAAATAGGACTCGGGGTGTAGCTCAGAGGCAGAATTCTCCTGGGTTCAATCCCTAGTGCACCTCTCTCTCTCTCTCTCTCTCTCACACACACACACACACACACACACACACACACACACACACCACAGAAGAGAAAAAGAAAAAAACAAAACAGAAGTCAGTCAGGCACATGCCTATAACCCCATTACTTGGGAGGATGAAACAAGAGGATCGTAGGTTCAAGGCCAGCCTCAGCAATTTACTGAGACTCAGCGACTTAATGAAACCCTGTTTTGAAGTAAAAAAATAAAATAAGGTTGGGGATGTAGCTCAGAGGTGGAATTCCCCTGGGTTCAATCCTCAGTACCATAAGTAAATACATACATACATACATGAAAAAGAAACAGAAGACAGTGGAACACATGTTGGCTCCCTCACCCCAACATTCTACACACTGCCATGCACTCCTATTTTAACGCAATTGGTCCAGCACAAAACATTCCAAAAAGAAATGGGGAGAGTTCAAAGCTGGACACCAGCCTCCCCTAGCCCATCTCCAGTCACACCTTTGTAAGTGGCTCTTCCACTTACCTTCTTCACCAGGTAGCCTTCCCTGATCCGCTTCGGTTCCATGTCGGATGGACACAAGCACAGACAAACGCTCTTGGCAGCTCGTCCTCCTCTGAGAGCCAGGCGGCTGTGGGCTGCCCTTTTCACAGTGAGGTCTCTTTCACAATTTCCCCTCTGCTGGTGATCGCATGATCACATCCTCTTCCCCTCGCTGGGGTGGAAGATCAGAATAAGGAACTGTACAGCCCCACAGCCCATGCTTTGCTAGTGCTGGAAATAGTAACAATACAGTTGGGCTAAATATTTACAAGGTAAATTTTTAATCACCATAAAGGAAACCATTCTCCTAGAGAGGAAAAAAATGATGAAAAGAAGAGAAAGAGCCAGGTATGGTGCTGCATGCTTGTAATCCCAGTTCTTGGGAATCTGAGACAGGAGGATTGCAGGTTGAGGTCCAATTGTTGAGGCCAGCCTCAACAACTTAACGATTCTCTCAGCAACCTAGTGAGACCCTGTTTCAAAAATAAAGAATAAAAATAGGGCTGGGGTGTAGTTTGGAGGTAGAATGTCCCTGGGTTCAATCCCCAGTACCGCACACACACACACACACACACACAAAAGGAAGAACAAGAAAAACGTATGGATGGAAATTCTCCTGCTTAGGAATTATTCATGGGATACTGAAAATGCTTAATAAAAATAGCAAGAAATTCAGGACCATCTGGCTAGTGTAACAAAGTACCTGCTGCTAAGTGAATGTCTACTTCTATGCCAGGCACTGTACCGGGTGTTATATCAGTCTTTTTTATTTTAGTCCTCATATGGACCCCATAGGGGAAAATATAGCATTGTCCCTGTCTTAGGATAGGACACTCAGGCTCAGAGAGAAAAGCAGTTGTCTCAAGGTGACAGAACAGGAAATAAGTGAAACAAGAACTGTGGGGAGGAACCACACTGGGGTGCCATCTCCTCCCAGGAAGCACAGGAACGGTGTCCCACATTAAACACTAATCCTACGATAGGTCTATTAAAAGAATCACGCAGGGCTAGGGGTGTCGCTCGGTGGTAGAACCTAGCATCCTCAAGGCTCTGGGTTTGATCCCCAGTACCACAGAGAAATTAAAGAGAGAAAGAATATATATATTTTTAAATTACAAAATCAAACATATGTGAGGAACTGTTCATTATAGTTCCAAGGCAACTCCCCTTATACATTAACAAATTAAAGATGAAGTACTACAGCAAACTCTTCTATAATAGTGTTTCCCAAACTTACTTGACCACAGAAGTGTTTTTGAACTATTCCTATTAATGTTTTTATTACACATTGAATTAACATTTTCCCAAAAAAGAAGTCCTAATGTCCAGTGCCTCAGAATGCAACAGACTTGGAAATAGGGTTGTCGTAGATGTAAATATTTCTCTTTTTTTTTTTTTTTGCGGTACCGGGGATTGAATCCAGGGGTGTTCTACCTTCAGGCTACACCCCCAGCCATATTTTTTATACTTTATTTTGAAACTGGGTCTCACGAAGTTGCGGAGGACCTCACTAAGTAGCTGAGGCTGACCGCCAACCTGGATCCTCCGGACTCAGCCTCCCAAGTACTGGGATTACAAGTGTGCGCCACCACACCTGGCTCAGATGTAAATATTTCTGTTAAGATGAGCTCATCCTGGAGTCGATGGGCCTTAATCCAAAATGACTGTTCTCCTTATACGAAAGGAGAGACACATCAGAGATCAAACAGCCACGTGAGGACAGAGGCAGGATTCTAGTGGTGAATTTACAAAGGGAAGAATGCCAAGGATTGCCAGCAACCACTAGGAGCTGGAGGAGGCAAGCAAGGATTCGCCCTTAGAGCTGTCCTAGAGATCACAGCCCTGCTAACTTGCAGCGTTCAGAATGGTGAGACAATGACTTGACTTTCTATTGTTTTAAGCCACCCACTCTATGTTAATTTGTTATGGCAGGCCTAGAAAACTAAGGCAATTTTGAAAAGCTAATATTCTATAGAATAAACTTTGAAAACTGTTAATCTGGCCATGTGAGAGAAATGGAGAAATTATTTAATCACTCTGTTCCTTATTCTTCTCATCTGTAAAGCAGGGACAATAGCACCTATCCAATGGGGTCATTCTGAAAATTAAATAAAAGAATACATGTAAGTGTTTATAAGTGTCTGGAACATAGTAAATGCCCATAAATGTTAGTTATTCCTCAAGTAAAGTCTCCATTACCCTAGGGTTGACCCTTTTCAATGGTAAGTTCAACAGAGATGACAGAAGTAGTCATAGGACTAGATTTCTGACTAGTTCCCTTCCTCATTATACCAGTCAGTGTTCATTAGCTGTATTCAACAGAAACCAACTTTGGCCTATATAGGCAAATAGGAATTTATTGGAAGAAAATATGATGGCTCACATATTTGCAGGAAAAAATGAAGACTCAGGTCTCTGAAAGGACACGAACCAGGGCAGCTGGTATGGGGGAGGCAAGAGTAGAGGAATTAACATTTGATGGAACCAGAGCAGGGCAGAAATAAATAAAGGGATGATTCGTTACATCTGCAAACAAGTATTTTCTATGTGTATATAGGGAATGGAAACCACTGCTCATACATTAACTAAGTCTTATTTCATGGCTACATTTGCCTGCTTTTGTTTAATTGACCAACTGACTTCTAATTGGAATGCATTTTCCCTTTATCCTAGCATAATCAGAAAGTGTATAAGTCAGCTTTCCACTGCTCTGATAAAGTACCTGAAATATAAAACTTAAAAGGAGAAAATAAGCCGGGTGTGGTGGCGCATGCTTGTAATCCCAGTACTTGGGAGACGGAGACCGGAGGATCCGGGTTCGCGGCCAGCCTCAGCTACTTAGTGAGGCCCTCCGCAACTTCGTGAGACCCGGTTTCAAAATAAAGGATAAAAAATAGGGCCTGGGGTGTAGCTTGAAGGTAGAACACCCCTGGGTTCAATCCCCGGTACCGCAAAAAAAAAAAAAAAGGAGAAAATAGCTAGGTATGGTGGTGCATGCCTGTAATGCTAGTATTTGGAGGCTGAGACAGGAGGATTGCAGGTTTGAAACCAGCCTCAGCAATGTAGCAAGACCCTGATTCAAAACAAAAAATAAAAAGGGCTGTAACTCAGAGGTAGAATGCCCCCCAGTTCAACCTCCAGTAACACACACACACACACACAGGAGAAAATATTAATTTTGGCTCATCATTTCAGAGGTTTCAATGAGGTCCCTTGGCCTCATTGCTGTGGGCCTGTGGTGAGGGAAAGCATTAGATGGGGAGCATGTGTTACAGTAAAGCCGCTCACTTCATGGCAGCCAGGAAGCGGAGAGGAGGAGAGGCTGAGGACCCATATCCCCATCAAGGTCACACCCCCCATGACCTCACTTCCTTCCCCGGGCCCCGCCTCTTAAAGATTCCACCAGCTCCCATTAGCACCATAGCTGGGACCTAAGTCCCCAACACATGGGTCTTTGGGGACACTGAAAGTCCAAACCATAACATTAGTCTTTATAAATCCTTTACACAAACATGTCATGAATTTTTTGTCTATTTTTAAGGACTGACAGTGTAAAAGCACACCCTGTGTTCTGAATAATTCATTTCAAGAAACATAGTAATGAGTGCTTTACTATGTGCCAAGCCCTGGAATAGATGCAGGAGTAAAATGTCTTGCCACCAAGGTCCTCTCCAAATGTGTGAACAGTTGATGGATTCCATGTTGCTACACCTGCCCCAACCCCTCTCTCACAGGTCTTCACGCCTGCTTAGCAACACCTAGTGGTCAGTAGAGGGAACTGTCTGAATCAACATCATTTAGAACTTCCTCAACAGAGTTAGAACAAATGTTGTGTTCCAGTTCCCATTCCCAGATCATATAACTAAAACTACTTCTAATATCTTTCCTATGTATGTGAGTCCAGGCTTACTTTTCAAGTTTCCTGTCTTTTTGATTCTCTCATATTTTATCAATAACCTTGGAAACATTCTTGTTGTACAGTTTTTTGGTGTAAAGAAAAGTTAACATTTTGGAATAAGCAAGTAAGATTACTACGTGTCTCCAGTGCAAAACTATGTATTATTGATATCAAACCTTTCTAGATTGTCTGTTTCTGTGGAGTTTGTGCCTTTCCTTGTCTTAGAATTATTTTACAGCTCTAAATTGTTAATGACCAATAGCAGTGCAAATACTTCTTATAAGAATAGAACCTCTGTTCAACAAACTCCACCTCAACCCATTTCCCCATCCCAGTCCCCTCCCATGGAAAAATGCATTTATAAGGGAATTTCAACATTCCTTTATTTCTTACAAATTTATCTTTGACCTCTCCTTTAAATGAGTTGTGACATCTGGCTGGTTCTCCACCCATTCATGAGTTAAGTAAAACTTTGATATATTTTGCTATACTGAACATGTAGAGATTTTTTATTATCATTCCTAAACAACACAGTATAACCACTATTTACATTGCAGTAACATTGTATTAGTTATTATAAGCAATTGAGAGATAACTTAAAGTATTTGGGAGGATGCGCTAATGCTGCGCCATTTTACATAATGGACTTGAGCATCCCGAAACCAGTCTCCTGAGGATACTGTATCCTGTATTGAATTATGGCCCAAAGTATAAAATAAATAAACAGATAATGTATTAAGTGAAGAAGATTAGATCAACCCATTCCAAGAAATCCAAATAATTTACGGATTATTGGGATTATATAGATATTTTCTCCTCAATTAGATGAAATAAAAATCCCCACTCCTTAACTGCAGACCGTATACTGTGACTTCTTTTCAGAGTGGAAATGAGGAAAGAAGAGTAACTTGATGGTGGAGAAATCTGACAAAGATGACCTCAGTCAGAGCCAGGGGACCAAGGTTAATATCAGCAGTGACAAGTCAGGTCAGCGGTGCTACTCTTGATATCTAATCATAAAAAAGAAAAAACCGCCAGGCGTGGTGGCGCACGCTTGTAATCCCAGTACTTTGGGAGGCAGAGACTGGAGGATCCAGGTTCGCGGCCAGCCTCAGCTCGCTCTCGCTCTCTCTCTTTCTCCCTGTCTCTCTCTCTCTCTCTCTCTCTCTCTCTCTCTCTCTCTACCTAGTGAGGCCCTCCGCAACTTCGTGTGACCTGGTTTCAAAATAAAGTATAAAAAAATAGGGCCGGGGGTGTAGTGCGGAGGTAGAACGCCCCTGTGTTCAATCCCCGGTACCACAAAAAAAAAAAAAAAGAAAAAACCACATTAGACCAAACACCAACTGAGCCATATTCTACAAAACACCTGACCAGTAAGTAGTACTCAAACCTGTCAAGGTCGCCTGGCACGGTGGCTCACGCCTATAATCCTAGTACTTGGGAGGCTGAGACAGGAGGATCACAGGTTCGAGGCCAGCTTCAACAACGTAGTGAGATCCTGTCTCAAAATACAAAAATAAAATAGGGCTGGGGATGTGGCTCAGAGGTATAACGTGCCCTGGGTTCAATCCCCACTACTACTACTACTAATAATAATAATAACAATAATAATAAAAATAATTAAAGTCATCAACAAGAAATCTGAGAAGCTGCCATAGCCAAGAGAAACTTAAGAAAACATGAAAACTAAATGTAATGTGAGAAAGGAGAGAACAGAAATGAGGGAAAACTAAGTAAACCTAAAGAAAGTATGTACTATAGTTAATAATAACTTAGTATGTACTTTAGTTAATGATAACTTATCAATATTGACTAGTTAATAATAGCAAAAATATCCTAATAATGTAAATAATAGAGAAAACTGGGTGCGAGGTATCTGAGAACTCTCTGTGTGCTACCTTAATTTTTCTATAAATCTAAAACTATTCTGAAACTTAAAGTTCATTTTAATTTAAAAAGCTCTGATTCATCTTCAACTTCTGCAGTGTCGTGTGCAACTGGAGATCGTGATGCGACTATTTCCATATTGCTGTGTTCATAACACACATGTTCAGCAAGGCTATACATTAAGTAAGAATGGGTTTTGCAATGAGAACTTTGGTCAGTCCTCCCTTTCCCCCTGAGGGTTATTAAAGCATGGATGATTATCTCTAAAGGATGTGTCTTCAAGTTCAACCTTTAAATGCAGGGTATAACTCTCTGATTGTCTCAAGGTGAAATGTATTCAGATTTCAGATTTTTTATTTATTTATTT
>PVJS01006847.1:0-58273 GCA_004027185.1 Glis glis
TCCTCCTTGTTCTGAGCACTAGCTAATAATTTACAGATTGGCAGGTAGTACTCATTATCTGATTTAACTCTCTTTTCCTATAAATTATTTCTATACTGGGAACAACAGTTTTCCTGCATTTCGCCTGTATTCGAGTCATTCTGCGTAAATTGAGTTTTTGGCGTTAGTCCTCCAATTCCCGTCACCAATCCCACAATTAGCAACATTAATAGTAAGGTCACCAATAGGCTAGGCCGCCATTAGAGGATGTCAGCTCTGCGACAATCCTCCTTCTGCTGTGACTCTATCAACCAGCCGAAGAAACTTTGGCTTTGCCTTTTGGTGTCACCAATCCCACAATTATTAATATTAACAGTAAGGCCATCAACAGGCTTGCCGCCACCAGAGGATGTCAGTTCTGTGACAAACCTCCTTCTGCTGTGACTTGTCAAACAGCAGAAGAAACTGTGGCTTCGCCTTGGGCCCCAGCAGATAACCACCAGGCTGGGGAAAAGGGGTAAGTGTAACTTATGTGAGCTCCGCATTTCTTTTTGGGGGGGGGATTCTTTTCTCTTTCTGTCTCTGTCTCTCTGTTACTTTCGCTTTTGCAATAAATCTTGCCTAGCATTAAATTGCAACTGAGTCTCCCAGTGATTAATTCTTTAACCACCAAGGGGAAGAACTGACTACCCGGTGGGCAACACAACCACTCAAAACCATTACACTAACTTTCCCCACTCCATCCCTGCTGCCAGTGGGGTGGCTGGCCCGCCTGAGCTTGCTCTGCCCGGAGTCTGCCTGCACCCTGCACCAGCTCCGCGGGGTCCCTGCCCTCCATCCGCCACCAGACTCCACACTAAGGTGATCCTGCCTTCCGCCTGCTAGTGCAGGCAGCTCCAGCCGCCACATCTGTGACACCAGTCCCTCCTTCCATTCAAAAACCGCAGCTAGGAGCACCCCAGCTCCCGGAGCCCACTGCAGTCAGTGCCTCCCTTCCTGTCCGCAGTCCCCCAAAGCTGCCCCGCCCCGCCCACCGCCGGTATATCCAGGATGCTCAAGCCCCGCCTCCTCCCGGCGGGGAGGGAGTGGGGGGACTTCTCCTGCTGCCCGGGGCCCTATACTGGGCTCTACACCACAGCTGCACCGCCCACCCACTCCCAAACTTCCCCCACAGTCCCGCCTGTGCACCCACGCCCAAGCCCTGCTGCCCCGCTGGTGTGGGCACCCACCGTAGGGCCTGGGTCCCCTCCCCCATTCCGCTGGGCCCAGGCCTGACCCTCCTCTCCTGACCTCCATACCCATTATTTATTCTCTGTTCCCTCTTTCAGAGTAGAGCTAAAGTGGTCTAGTGGTTAGGATTCAGCTCTCTCACTGCTGTGGCCTGGGTTTGGTCCCTGGCGGAGGGTGGATTGCACCTTCAATGTTTGGTATCATCAGTGCTCAAGACCCTTTACCTTTCAGGTATTTAAGGAGTTAAAGAACAAAAAAAATGATTTTCAGAAATTTTACCAAAAGCTAACTCAGTATAAAAAGGTCCTCACTCACCCTTTACTGATCCCTGCTCAAAATAAGGTTTGGCATTTAAATTACAGTGAGTGGTGCATAACTCAGGCTTTATAAATTTTATAATTCCATTTTCTAATGTTTCTTCTCCTACACTCTGAAAGCCAATTCTAAGATTCTAGGAAGAAGAAGAGAAGTCTTCTTATGCAAGCATCTATACAAATTTACAGCAAACTATAGCTTTTTATTACAGGAAACACGGCCATTTTCATTTTTTTGAGCTCATGGATTTTTACAAATTCTCCCTGGGTTTGTGCGCATATATTTTCTGTTCTGATTCATTTTTGTTTTGTCTCTAATTTATTTTTGTTTTGTCTAGCTAGAAGCTTTCTGGGTCTCTTTTATTTATTTCTCCTGCTATTTATTTACTCAGCAGATATTCAAGGGTTAATTCTCTGTTTAGTATCTGTATGTTGTTTGTTGTGTTATGTGTGTAATGTGTCTATATATCATCTACATGGTACCACAAGTTGGCATTTTAATAAATGAGCGCTCATAAAATTTAAAAAAAAACATAAAATCAAATGCCTCTGAGTTAACGTGACTTAAATAAATCTAACAACTGAGTAGATTTAAAATTTGTTCATGAGATTAAAAAAAGTCCTTAAAATTATTAACACATGCCTTTTTCCCTAGGTAAATGGTCAATCAAGATTATGTTTGCCTCTGTAGGATGTTTCCAAATACAATGTTCATTGCTTTTAAAGGTTTTTCTGCCGGGTGTGGTGGCGCACGGCAGAGTAATCCCAGTACTTTGGGAGGCGGAGACCAGAGGATCCGGGTTCGCGGCCAGCCTCAGCTCTCTAGCTCTCTCTCGCCCTGTCTCTCTCTCTCTCCATCTCTCTCTCTCTCTCCTTAGTGAGGCCCTCTGCAACTTCATGAGACCCGGTTTCAAAATAAAGTATAAAAAATAGGGCCGGGAGTGTAGCGCGGAGGTAGAACGCCCCTGCGTTCAATCCCTGGTACCGCAAAAAAAAAAAAAGGTTTTGTTTTTCTTTGGCAGAAAAAATGTTTTGAGACATAAATGATGCTTACCTAATGTTTTAATTTTCAGGGGTAATCTATACTGTAATTAATGTTTTAAAATCCTCTTGGCTTCTTAGGATTTAAAATAACATTTCAGTCGATTAAGTGGGCTTCTAAATTGTCAGTATATGGGAAAACAATATTTAAAAATGGCTTTATTTTGGGGTCTTTACTAAAAGACAAAAAAGGTTACTGGAAATATACATTGCTGTGATGACCCTTCCTACCACACTGACCGATAAATACCTGCCATACCACCAGAGCCCAAAAAGACAAAAGAAAACCCAATAAATAAAAAGAGATATGATAGATATGAGGAGATATTATAATAAAGTAAAAAGAAAGAGAAAAAAATTTTTAGGTGGAAAAGAGTTTGTATGTCAAATTTTTTTTGTTCTAAATGACTGAGTTTTAGCTGGGCATGGTGGTGCATGCTTGTAATCCCAGTACTTGGGAGGCAGAGACCGGAGGATCTGGGTTCGTGGCCAGCCTCAGCTACTTAGTGAGGCCCTCCGCAACTTTGTGAGACCCGGTTTCAAAATAAAGTATAAAAAATAGGGCCGGGGGTGTAGCTCAGAGGTAAAAACGCCCCTGGGTTTGATCCCCGGTACTGCAAATAAATAAATAAATAAATAAATAAATAAATGACTGAGTTTTCCCATAGGAAAAAGAAAGACAAGAATAAAAAGAATCAGGGGAGGAAGTTGCTGTGATTTGTAAAGGAATATACATATATATATATATTTTTTTTTAAAAGGTATAAATATGTAATAAGGTTGGTTCACATTAAATATGTTGATTGTATATATTCCATGTTTAAAACAATTTGGTTTTCTTAAGATACTGATCTGCCTTTGGTAAAGTTTTACAAAACCTGTATCTCTTGTTGTATATATGTACACTAATGCTTTAGATATTTCTGTTCCCCATAATTACATTATGACCATCTTCTTTCCTGATAATTCTCTTTTGTGTTTCTCCTAGAAAACTATATGACTGTTGTTTATTAATGTTTAATAGAAGTGCAACACCAAAACAGTGTTTTGAGATAATAGCCATCACCTGCAGGATTGATGAAACTGACCTTCTGGGTCTTCAACAACTGAGACTTAGAGAACAATCTGGAAATAAAAGGACTAAGGAAAACAACCAATATTTTGTACCTAGTCCTCCAAGGTCAAATGGAACCCAGGGAATAGACTATGGGACTTCTAAGGACTGTAAATTCTGGAAAGTCACCCAATCCCCCAAGTAGGGAGATTGTGAAGACTCCAGAGATGGAGACACCAACACTTACTCTGCAAAAGGAGGGTCATCAGAGAGGAAAATGTCCTCTATGCTTCACATAAAGCCAAGTGGTTAGAAATACCATGACATGACCTGTTCTGACAGATGGTACAACTGGTAGAGGTGAAGCCTCACCAAGTACAGCCTTGTGGAGCCTTGACTGACCTTAACAGCAAAACTTGTTTGATAAACATTTGTTTACCAAGCATAAGGCTACTAGCTTGGTCTTTAATTCCCAGAAAAACAGTATAACCAGAGGCAAATGTGCTATTTCAGGAGTGACAAAAAGGATCTGTACTAAAGCCATTTATATAGTACTTCTACCTTTAAACCCACAAAAGAATAAGATATGACACCAATACCTAAAACCTCCCTCCAATTAAGTCCTTATAAGCTGCTTTAAAGTTAAACCTGTCGTTCTTGAAGTTCTACAGGTCCAGGGCCATCAGACTTCTACCAAAGAGTGAAAATTCCTATTCCTGCAAACTCCTGGATGTTCTGAATCCTGTTCAAAATCCTACAGACAAAAACCCTGTTTAAACTAAGTTTAAAAATAACATGCTGGGTTTTTTTCAAGCTTTGTGACACAAAAACCTCGCAATGTTATATATAATGACTCAGGGCCTATTGCAAATGTGTTGGCTACATGGCCTCCAACTTAAAATGCTAATAAGTGGATGGGCCAAGGTAATGGGTTATGGAAAAGCCCTTATGGTGAGATATCTGGATTATTGTGTAATGTAGTAATGTATCAGTTTTTCATGTAGATGTTTACCGAACCACCATAAATGACTTTGAGCCAAGATAACCAGACTCCTTCAGCCATCCAGCTCCAGATGGTTATGAAAACAAAGCATCATATAAAAAATTCCTTCTTCCACGGTCCTCTAGATCATCCACCACCGAGACACTAAACTGCAATACTCCAACAGCGCCCCTACCAGCTGGAAGCAGTTAGAGCAGTCATTGCCCCATTCCCCTAACAGCAGTTGGGGTCACATCATCAGCTGGACAAGAGGACCTGGGAGCAGGAGGAAAAGGCCACTTATATCAATCTTGTTGCACCTGTTCCACTCAATACCTTCACCCAAATTTGCTTCTTTTCACCCTGCCTTGCTTTCTCTGCCCTTCACATCTCGTCCCTTGTCCATACTTCCCATAACAGATAAAATAGTGGCAGTTCTAACTCTCTTAACCTTGGGTTGGATAGTCTTAATCCTTTTATTTTTCTGAGTTAAAACTGCCTTCTCACCTCTTCCTGGAACCAAGCATATACAGGCTGATGTACCATCCCTGCAAGACAATTCAATTGACTATTCCTAAGATCAAATTTCTTCTGAGAAAAAATCTCAAAACTTCTCCTCAAAAATATCCACTACCGGGGCATCAGATAAATAATGGGCTTGTTCTTATTAATTCTTCTTTCCTTTATTATGGGCCTAATTGCTAAGAGCTGTCTCCTAACAGCATCAAGCTATGGCAGCACCACAATAACTATGGGTGCTCCCTTGATACTCCACTGCTGGACCAACTGCAGTTTGCCTGAAGGTCCAGTCATATGGACAAAGGAGTCTACCACGGTGGACCAAAGAGCCAGGTTTAAAAACCTAACAGATCAAACCAGAGAAAACAACCAAAATGTTTCTATCATTTTGCCACAGGCTACTCTAAGAGACACTGGTACCTATAAGTGTGTAAAATGGCAGTGGGAAAAAACAACTGAGTCTACCCAACCAGGAGGAGCCTCTTGGTCTAGTACTCTTTTGATGTACAAAAAAATCAACTCCTATCTTTGTCCAAGTTATTCCAAACCCTACTTCTGCTCTCCATAGTACTAATTTCTGGACTCTTATGACAGAAAATGTACTAAACACATCTACCTTCTGTATGTTCAATCCCAATTCAGCCAAACAGGTCCTGACCTCACATCTAATTGATCTTGGTATAACAGAATGAGGAATCCAAGAGCAGACTAATCTTAACCTAACAACCCTCCTAGGTTTTAATGGCCATACTCATAATGCTCAGAGTAAGGCACAGAGTTCAGGAAAACCTGATGAGGTAGAATAGAAGAGATAAAATTTTAGGTAGAAAGGAGACAAATTGGGAAGGAAAGGAAAATAAAAAACTTAATAATCTTTAGTTTCAGAACCCATTTGCTCTTAGGCAGAAACCTGGCCCATACCTTTTAAATCACAATGGGCTAGCTTCACAACTGAAATCCCTGAGGTGATTAGATCTGAAAGAGAAAGAGCCTCACCTTCAATCAGAATTCCTCACCTCAGTTTCCTGGGGGGAACATCCCAGGAAAAAGTTACACCTTTTGTTAAGAAGCCCTGCCCCACTGGCTGCCCCAACTTCTTGTCTCTGCTTATCTCTGCTCCCGGAAAGTCCTGTCTCAAAGGGAATCTGCATCTTTTGCCTGCCTAAAACTTCAAAGAGAAGGAGGCATTTTCCCCGCTGTGTACCTCTAACCAATCCCCCTCTCTATGTGCCTATAAGAAAAGGATAGATTAGATCAGAGAGGCTCTTTGTCTCTTTGCCTCTGAGCTCCTCTCATGTCTCTCTCTGTGCCTCTCTAAGCCCCTCTCTGCCTCTCTCTGCAGCGGCTCTAACACCCTTGAGATGGCCTGTGAATGTGTTTCCCCACCTTTCTTGAATTAAACCTTTGCCTTTTCTCAAAAATGGTGCATATTGAAATTCTTTTCACCGCGGAAGTCAAGAATCCACAGGAATCATTGTGTCTTCCCATGACAAACCCATTCCAACCTCAATGATTGCTCCAAGAGACTGTCTTCATATAGGACCAGTAACCATGTAACCTTAAGTGTAATCACACTATAGATAATCCAATCCCAACAACAGAGATGAGCCTACCCTCAGTTTGGTCAGTCTTTTGTTTTAATTTTTTATTCTACCATTCCCAAGGGATGTCAGGGTTGCTGTTATGTTGGCAAATTCAGAATGATTTTACATTCTCCATCATTATCAACCCATTCACTAGTCACACTCTCTCTACCCTCTGACTGTAATAGCAACTTACATCTCTGGTCTCCAGCTCTTGTTGCAGGATTTTCAGCCACTTTATTGGCCATCCCCATATCAATGATAGGTGCTTATATTCGAATAAGTCAGCTGGCCTGTCTAATCACCAAAACTGTTAACGACACAGCCTAAGCTTTGGCAGCCAATAGTGAAGAACTAGGTGAGGTATGTCAGGCAACTCTTGAAAATAGGGCAACAATTGATTACCTGCTCTTACTCCATCATTTGGAATATCAGGAATTTCCTGGGATGTGTTGTTTTAATATTACTGATAATTCAAAAAATAACTAGTTTAATATCTGATATGCAAAAACAACTGGACACTATTCGCCAATCAAAAGGAATCTTTGGATATGGTTCTTCCTGGATAGCATGGCTCCTGCCCTTTCTAACTCCTTTACTTTTTACCTCCTCATCCTACTCTTTGGGCCATGTATAATCAACCTGATTATATCACAAACTCAAAAAATCACTAACTGCTCTGTTAATGAGGTTCTCTTGCAGACCAAAGGTCAATACATCCTCCTCCCAAATGCACAGAACCTCTAAAGATCCTCACAGTGCCTGCAACACAGCTTCTAGCTCTAGGTCTAGGTTCATCCCATTGCCATGCAGGAAGTATCCAGAGTGAATACAGCTGCCCATTTCCCAATATAAATGTTATAAAACCTCTGGAATGTGGGCACTGTGAGGTCTGACCGTGAGGCTTGGCTGGAGGGGGTTGAGAACAAAAGGACTTCAGGAAAGGTGGGAAAATGCCCCTAACCATCCCCTTGCCCCCAGCCCCATAAATTTACCTGTCCTGGCCCCCTGTTAAACCCACCAGTTGGAGAAATACATGACTGCCTTGCTCTCCTTCCCTCCTAATGCCCCATAAAAAGCCCCTAGTCTGTAAGGAAGGGGGCTTTTCTGACTCTTGTGGGCTCTCTCCCTGGTCAGTTCCCCCTTCCAGGCTTCACTCCAATTAAAGAGCCTGTTCTGTGTCGGGAGCTATTTCCTTGGTTTAGAGTTGTAGATATAGCCCTGAGAGGTACAAGCTCAACCAAAGGTGCAGGTTGAGACCTGCTGATAAGTGTGCTGTGTTTTTCACAACAGCTAAATGTTCTCAGAGGAGAGACTTGACCCGGGAAGGGGGAGAAGGTTGTCTGGGAACATTCTGTTTGCCCAGACAAATGTTAACATTGTATGGTGAAAGGACTTTGTATCTTTTTCTGATGCTCTAGGAAGGTATATAAGGACTGGGCTAAATAAAGTCGGGCCGCAGTATTAACTGTGAGCCTTCAACCTCAAGCTTGTGTCCCTGTGTGATCAATCCCGACACCCTCCGCAGAAACTCCAGGCTGCGCGGGCGCAACAGTTCTGGTCTGTAGAGCTGTGTTTTTCTTTATCCCTATATAACCTCACATCTTCTATTTAGGTCTGTATGTTATTTGCAGATTGTTAGATTCAAGCTATGCATCATGGAAAGA
This sequence comes from Glis glis, assembly GCA_004027185.1. NCBI lineage: Eukaryota > Metazoa > Chordata > Mammalia > Rodentia > Gliridae > Glis > Glis glis. The sequence goes on from PVJS01006847.1 coordinate 8,370, forward strand.
TATCACAAAGTGATTCTGTGTCCTCGTTGCATCCCACCTGGTGGCATGTGATTCTAACTTGTCCCATCATTGGTGATGTTCATTCTGATGACTTTAAAATACCACAGAAGGGCCTACTGACCAGGTGTCTCCATCATAATGTTGGTATATCCCTTTGTTGTCAATAAGAAGTATTTTGTGGGGATGTAATTTGAAATGTTGCAAATACACTATTTCTCACCAAACTTTCCATTTACTCATTTATTTGTATTTATATCTGTATGGACTTGTGGTTTTCTATATAATTCAATGGATTACAATCTGTTACTACATTTTATTTTGATGCTACAGTTGTCCTAGATTTGATTAGTGGGAGCCCATTCAACTTGGTTTTTGATACCTTTTGACATATTCCCATATTTCTTTGGGTCCTTCTTTGCTTTCTACTGCAAGAAATTGTTCCAAGCTTATCTTATACTTTTCCTGTCCTATCACTAGAATCAGCCATCATTCCAAGATATTTTATAAAGAAATGAGGCATTTAGAAAAATCACAATCTGGGTGCTAGTTGTATTTATTGCTATTTAGATGTCTCTCCTCTCCTCTCAATGGATAATATTTAACAATACATTTGTGGCAATATTTCTTTCCATAGCTATCTATTAAAAACCATGAGTTCACACATATATCTCCAATTTCAATTCCACACCACAAGTAACTTACTTTTCATATTTGTAATCCACTTCTCCAACAGTGAGAGACCTGGCTCTCATTTCCTTAATATATTTCATTATTTGATCATGTGTCCCATGTAATCAGTCTGCTAGCTCAACGCTACCATCCTCTGCCAGCACAGATCCCATGACTCCGAATCCTCCTCCCCCATTCAGACTTGCTTTTGACAACCCCTTAGCTTGACCTAACTTTACATCGTCTTTTTCCTGACTATAGGTCCTAAACTAAAGACCTACAGTCTGTTGACAGTTTTACAACCTGGGAGACATCTTTCTAAGGATCAGGGAACCATGTCCTTGAAATATGAACATCATGGAAGATAACATGCCCATCCTCCAGGCTCTGTGGGAGGGTAGAAGCAAACTGAGATGGAGTCAAGTGACCAGCACAAATTGCCTAATCACAGAGAAAAACGCTGGAGAACTCAGGAGGAACCCAATGTGCTCAACACATCTACCCCCCAACACCCACCAGTGTTTCCTACTAGCTCACCTCAGTGCTCCTAAATGATGAATATGCACATTTTTATTTGTCCATTTAAAAATAAATTCTTTATTTTAATTTGGTGCACTATAATTTTACATCATATTGAGGTACAGAGTGTGAGGAAAAATACATGCACATAGCTCTTGGTGCCCTCCGCACCGAATCCCTCCTTCTTCCTCCCCCTCCCTACCCATGTCTTTGAGACTGGAATTGGTAGTGTCATATACATTCATAGCATTATTTCAACTATTACATTCTTTATGACTTTGTCCCCCCTCCTGCCTTCCCTAATCCTTCTCAGTCACTCCCCTGGAGTCTCTGCTCGTCTATCTGATGTTGCCCTTATTTCCAAATATCTCTCTAACTTCTACATATAAGAGAAAACATACATATACTCATTTTTTTAGACTGGCTATACTCACCTAGTAGAATATTCTCAAGTTCCATCCATTTTCCTGCAAATGGCATGATTTTGTTCTTCTTTATGGCTGAGTAAAATTCTGTTGTGTGTATATACCAAAGTTTTGTGATCCATTCATTTGTTGACAGACACCTAGGCTGGTTCCATAATTGGGCTATTGTAAATTGTGCTGCTCTGAACATAGATATTCAAGCATCATTATAATATTCTAATTTTATTTCCTTTGGGAAGATGCCCAGGAGTGTTATTGCTGGGTAATATTGTAGTTCCATTCCCAATCCTCTGAGAAACCTCCACGCTGATCTCCATAGTGGCTGTACTAGTTTGCAGTCCCACCAACAGTGTAATAGGGTTCTTATTTTGTCACAGGAAAACATGATAATGCCGTGAAGATTCCTGAGGAGTTCCCAGGTTTGGGGATGGAAACTCATCTCAGAACCCTTGGGGTCCTTGGCTTCCATGTCAAACGGAATTTCAGCACGCGACGGTCAGAGACAAACACAGAGGTTTAGTAAGGGAAAGTGGGGATACACGTTCAAGGGAGAACGCGAGCCACCTCAAGAGCGTGAGAGTCCCTTGGGATCTTTTCAATCCTTCTCTTATAGGGGACCTAGAAAGGGGGGTGGCTAGTGACACATGGCAGGAATAGGGTAACATGGGATAACTGGTCTCCTTTCTTTGAATTTTCAGGTTCTCGCCATTTCATTGGTGGGTGCTGAGTTTGACAAAAGGTGAGGATTCCTTTGGGATTTTTTTTTCCTAGGAAGTTGAAGCATGAAGATGGGGTGCAGGGCTTGACAAATGTGAGACTTCCTTCTTAGCATCTCAGGTATTTCATGTGTGAAGCTAGGTCATTATGATTGAAAAGTGTAGGCCAGGCCTGTTGAGGACCCAAGTAAAGAACAGGCCAGATGGGCTATTACTATTAAAAGTGTATAGGCCAGGCCTATTGAAGACCTTTGCCTAAGAAAAGGACAGGCCAGGTCTGCTATTATAATTAAAAGTGTGGCCCATTTTGGGCTTTGTCTAAAAAAAAAATCAGGCTCTGTAAAGTGAAGCTAAGGATTATGAAGTTTCTAGATTTTAAAACTATATTTTCCTTTTCCTTCCCAATTCGTCTCCTTTCTACCTAATATTTTATTTCTTTTATCCTACCTCAATTTCACCACAACCTCGCCAGCATTTATTATTATTTGTGTTCTTCATTATGTCCATCCTAACTGGAGTAAGATGGAATCTCAGTGTAGTTTTAATTTGCATTTCCCTGATTGCTAAAGATGTTGAAAATTTTTTCATATATTTATTGGTCATTTGTATTTCTTCTTTTGAAAAGAGTCTGTTCAGTTCAGTAGCCCATTTTTTGATTGGGCTATTTGGTGTTTTTAGTGTTAAGCTTTTTAAGCTCTTTCTATATTCTAGATATTAGACCTTAGTCTTGTGGGCATGTGGTGAAGATCTTCTCCCATTCTGTAGTCTTTCTCTGTAGATTCTTGATGGTTTACTTTGCTGCACAGATTTTAGTTTAATGCTATCCCACTCATTAATTCTTGTTTTAATTTCTTGAGCTTTTGGGGTCTTATTGAGGAAGTTTCTACCTGTACGTATATATTGGCGTGTTGGTTCTATGCCCACTTCTAACAGTTTCAAAGTTTTTGGTCTAATTTCTAGGTCTTTGAACCATCTTGAGTTGACTTTCATGAAGAGTTAGAGGTTAGGGATTAGTTCATTTTTCTGCATATGGATAGCCAGTTTTTCCAAAACCATTTGTTGAAAAGGCCTCCCATGCTCTTGGATAGGCAGAATAAAGATTATCAAAATGACCATCCTACCAAAAGCAATCTATACATTCAATGCAATCCCTATCAAAATATCATCATCATTTTTCACAGACACAAGAAATCAGTTATAAAATTCATGTGGAAAAACAAAAGACCCAGAATAGCCAAAGCAATTGTCAGCAATAAGAACCATGCCAGAGGCATCACAATACCTGACTTCAAATTATACTAGAAAGTTCCAGGCCAGCCTCAGCAACTTGGTGAGGCCTTGAACTTGTGATCCTCCTGTCTCAGCCTCCCAAGTACTAGGATTACAGTCATGCCCCAACCTGCCCAGCTTAAATATATGTTTTAAGGGCATATTAAAAAATATTAAAGAAAGCTAACAATAGGAAAATGAAATTCAAATTGGATAATACAGCTTTTCTAAGTTTGAAAATGAATGTACACTATATTTAAAATGGAAAAGACAATGATTTTTAGCTTTACTGATATAAAATTGATGTATAAAATATTGTGCATATGTAATGTACCCTTATTGGTGAATTTCCACATATGCATACACTTATAGTACCATAATACAACCTGGTTACTAAACATGTCCATCTCCTCCAAAAATAAAAATAGTATTTTAATTTTCAAAAGGTAATAAGAAATGGTGATTCAAGAAGTAGAAGAAGTTAGGCACATATTTTATTTTGCTACTGCTGCCATAACCAAATACCACAGACTGGGAGTCTTAAACAACAGAAACTTATTTCCTCAAAATTTGAGAGGTAGAAATGTAAGGTCCAGGTGTGTCACCAGGCTTACTTTCTTCTGAGGCCTTCCTCCTTGGATTACAGATGGCTGTCTCCTCCCTGTGACTTCACGTGGCCATCCCTCTTTACATGTCTGGGTCAAATTCCCCTTCTTATAAGGACACCAGTCATATTGGATGACCTTGTTTTAACTTAATTCCCTCATTTAAAGACCTTTTTTTTGTGTGTGTGTGGTACCGGGGATTGAACTCAGGGGCATTCTACCTCCACGCTACATCCCTGGCCCTATTTTTTATACTTTATTTTGAAACCGGGTCTCACGAAGTTGCGGAGGGCCTCACTAAGTAGAGAGAGAAAGAGAGAGAGACAGGGAGAGAGAGAAAGAGCTGAGGCTGGCCTCAAACCCTGATCCTCCGGTCTCCGCCTCCCAAAGCACTAGGATTACAAGCGTGCGCCACTACGCCGGGCCTTAAAGACCTTTTAAAGGCAAAGGTAGTCATATTCTGGGGGGTTAGAACTTTAAATATGAATTTGGGGGAGACAGAATTCAACCCATAACAGGCACCTAAGTTCTTTACACCAAGATTTTAATGTTCTTTCTGTATTGTAGGTGGGTTTTCCCCAATTTCTTGGTTTTTATGACCTAAAAATCTGTCTGGTAAGCAATTTCTTTTTTTTTTTTTCATGCACACAGCTCTTGGTGTCCCTCCCCCCCGCCTTCCCCCCACCTCCCCCCAACATGTAGCACTGAGAATGATGTTGGTATAATCTCATATATACCTGGTAAGCAATTTCTAAGACGTGATTGTCCTTTATTGATAGTTTTCAGTGATGCTATTTTTTAAATATTTTATTCCCTTAAAATCCAAATAAATATGCTCTGAAGCAAAAGTGAAACTCCCTGCATGTCCACTTCCTCATTCTGCTTCTGCGGGAAACCCAAACACACCCTCAGAAGGGCCGAGCACTGGGAGGACAGACAACTTCACAACTGAGTGGATTAGAATCATGTTTCCTAGCCATCCAGAGAGAAATAAGAAAGCAAAGGTTAAAATGACTGGCTTTGTGTTTCTCATATAAAAAGAAGTTTTCAAGAAAATTCTGGTAAGTTCCTGAATCATAAAACCTTTATTTTTTTATGCCTATGAGGGGACAACTATTTCTTAAAACTCCAGCTATACTTTTTTTTCAGCTGAACTTTTTATGTAAATGCATGTTTGTACATTAACCATTACTTGTAAAATTACTACTAAGGTAATTAGAAATTTCAGTGTATTAAGTGCATTTCAGTATATTTAACTGATATTAACTTATCAATGCTTTTCTAAAACGAAATGTTTGTACTGTTAAGTGTAATTAGGATGACGAAAACCCATCAGGATAGCGAGAGGGCTTCTGGGCGTGGCAGGCTGGGAGAGGAGATAGAGAAACAGTACAAAGAGGGCCAGGAATTTAAGCACAAAGCTTCGTAACTGGACCCGTGGTCCTGTGTAATTATGCAAAACTTTTTCTTAGTTTTACATTTCACCAAAGATAATATCCTCCAGAGACTAGCTGTTCTTCTATTTAAAACTTTCATTCATACCTATCCTCTACAGCAATCTGCTTGAAAACTAAAAAAAAAAAAAAAAATAGTCAGTGTCCTTCAGGAAAACGAAACTGACTTGCTTTTTTTGTGTGGTTTCTGCTTGTCTGAACTTCAGAGGAGGGTGTGGCCGCCTTGGGCTACAGCCAGGACTGGAAAGTGTCTTTCCTCCTCCAGCAGCTCTAGGAGTCCTGCAGCGCAGGATGATTCCTCAGGGCACAGATATCTGGGGTGCTGCTGAGGACCCCCTGAGATGGGGTGGGTAGCCAGGCTTGTTGCCAAGAGATCTGCTGGCTTGGTACTTCGTGTGTGTGTGTGTGTGTGTGTGTGTGTGTGTGTGTGTGTTACTGGAGATTGAGCCCAGGGCCATTCTACCTCCTAGCTACATCCCCTGCCCTTTCTATTTTTTATTATGAAACTGAATCTCACTAAGTTGCTGAGGGTCTCACTAAGTTACTGATTCTGGCCTCGAACCTCTGATCCTCCTGGTACTTCTTGCTCAACATCAAAGAGAGAAAACTGGAGGAATTCCCCTCAGAATGGAATCCTGTAGAAGCTGCTTTGTCAATATTTAACGATACTAATAATAAGAAATGTGGGCACGATTGTTTCTAAACAGGAAGCTAAGGGCCCCTCGAAAGCCAAGAGTAATGTCAAGGCAGTCTCAAGATTTTTCCACACCAACCATGGCAATTTTGATACTAGTTTCAACATTGTATGTGTGGATGCTCTTAAAATTCATAAATGAAGTTAAAAGCTTTACTGAACACCACAGGTTCAAGTCATTGCATGTTCATAACTGCTATCCTGTTGAGGAGGCAGGATTAAGAAATTTTTGACATTATACTAGGTTCAAGGGTATTATTGGAGAGTTTAGTATATCATATTGGGTCAAATTATTGTCAATTCTTCCACTTAACAGAAGAAGAGACTCCAGATATGGGGACTAAACATCAGTGTCTCTATCTGAAGGGAGTATTTCTAGCTCCCCGTTATCTGTTAACAGAATCTAAACAAAAGTAAGTGAGAGAAAGCTGTCCCCTGATAGGTGGGCACCAAGTTTGTTCACACACTACACTGGGTGACACAGAATGAGTCACCACCGACTATGTAGAGGCCAAAGAACTATAAAAGACGGGAGGGACCACAGAAGGAAATTGCTGGTGTGCTGCTTGCTTTCCAGAATGCTGGGCCTGTTGGAACTGCTGTATGCATTGGCTAAAACAAAAGAGAAAATCTGGAGTCTGTCCTCTCAGTCTTTCTGATAACCAGAGAGAGGGCAGATGGTAAAATTGCAGAGAGAAGAGTCTGACTCACAGGAGGTGTTGCGTGAGCCCTGACTGGGTGAGTGTGTGGAAAGGGGCAAGCCCGTCTCCAGGAGATCAGCTCGGGGAGCAAAGGCAGCAGGTGACAATAGAGCACAAGGACCTCTTCCAGGGTGTCCCCTGCCTAGGAAATGGCCTTGCTCTCTCAGGGACTGTAAGTTACACAGTAGAAAGTTGAGAAGGTGTATTATCAAACTGGGTGCCTATGAAGACAGCAGGAAAAAATATATTTACTCATTTTTCTTACCCTTTTCATTTTTGTGATTGGATGGTAGAAGCTAGAGTTAGTTCTGGCCCAACGAGCAGCATAGTAAAGAGATTTCTCCAGATTTCTCTCTGGTGATTCCAGCCAAGTAAACAATTATCATGACAAGCAAGGCAAGTCCTTCGACCTCCAGACTTTGCTAGCATGAAAGGTTTTGAAAATTCATTATTTTTAACTACTTTAAGAAAATATGTTATTCATTCAGCAAATTTTTGTTAAGCTAGTATGTGTTGGGAATTGTAAGATAGTGAACAAAACATACAAAATCCCTTGTCGTTGTGGAGTGCGCAGAATAGGGGTGAGGCAGAAAAGAAACAAGATAAATACATGGAATATAAAAATGTATAGAATATGTAATTGTGATAGAGCCTCAGTAAATAAAAAATAAATTCAGAAGAGGGGTAGGAAGTGTTGAGAGAAGGTGACATTTGATAAAAGAGTTCAGGAAGTGAAGGAGTGAGACCTCCAGGTATCCAAGGACATTCCAGGGAGAGGAAACAAGTGCATCAGCCCAAAACAGGAGCAAGTGCTGCCGGTGACAAGCAGCAACAGGAGACCAGGGACTGGACCAGACTGAGAGAGAGAAATAAAAGTAAGATGTGATATTGGAGGGGCAGCAGGGTGACAGATGACATGGAGTACTGCCGTCCATAATGAAAAGCTTAGCTTTCACTCAGAGCCAGATGGACAGTCACTGCAGGGATGGGACAGAATATTGGTATAATATCATTTATGTTTTGTTTTTTAAATATACTTCTATTGGTGAGTTGTAATTATACATCATAGCGAGGTCCAAAGTGCTACAAATATACATACACACAGCACTTGGTGTGCTTCCTCCGGATCCCGTCCCACCCACCCACCTGCACATGTTCGTGAGATTAGTGGTGATACCTCCATATATGGACATGGCATTACTTGAACTGTTTCCTTCATCAAGCCTTCTTTCTCCTCTCCCCACCTCCCTCCTCCAATCCCCTTCCACTGTTCTTACTGGTCTCTCTCTCAACAAGGTCACTAGGGCTACTATTTTGAGAAGTTCCCAAAGGGATCAATAACAGCAAAAGGGAGCTATTCCTACAATCCAGGAGAGAGGGCGTGGACAGCAGGAGCAATGGCCAGCAGCCAGATGCTGGATGGACACCACAGCCTAGAGTTTGCTCCACAGTGAGTGTGGAATGTGGGAAGAGAGAAGAATCATGCCTGCAACGCACTTTGGGATGTTTATTGATTTTTATTAAAAGCATTTCATAGGAAAAGATGTCATCTAGGAGAACAGCACTCCTTTCACCATTCTTTCAAGTTTTCTTTGTTTGAAAATGTTCAGAGTAGAAAGGGGGGAAATCTATATTACAAACACCTCCTAAGCAACAACCCAATCAGTTGCATTTTAATTTGTTGTGATACTGGGGTTTTGTTGTTGTTGTTGTTGTTTGTTTTGTTTGTTTGCTAATATAATGGAGTCTCAACAAATATGTTCTCAACAAATATATTGTCAGGCAAACCAAACAAGGACCAACTCTGTTCTGCCTTCATCTATAGTTTCTCATTGACTTACAGAACGTGACTCGCAAATTGTCAAGAAAATGCACCTAATCAAAGATTTCTAGAATAAAGATCCTCAGGAAGACATATTTCAAGTTTCTGATATAACAAAAGAACTTTTCAGAGGCTGGTAAGTTTATTTAATCAACTCTCTTTAAAAGCTATCTTTAAAAATGAATTTGTAAAACTAAAGCTTATCTTTAAAAATGAATGTACTTTCAAATATATGTAAGCTATTTCTCAGATGAAATGATTTTAAAAGGAATGAAGATAGAAGACCTAGGTAAAATGTAGACCAGGAGATCAGGAATCCAAGCATACCACAAACCATGTAAAAAATTGTAGGAAACTACAAACTCTGCCCTATATACTTAAGGTATCAGAAGTTCACATCTAATTAAAGAGAAACCCTTTGGAAGTTTAATCATCATTTTATGACTTTTCTTTACAACTAGTGTGTACACAGACTGTGTGAAGGAATGCGTTATTGAAATGTGCAATACAGGAAAGTGAAACTAATCTGCTTCCTGGTTTCCATTCTTCAGCAAAGCATCAAAACAGGGCGGGGCCTGCTGGGCTCCAGCCTGGCAGCCCGCAAGAGATGCCTGCTGCTGCGAGGCCTGGCTCCTGGAGATCCCAGTGGGCACCACTGGGACCCTGTCAGGGTGCTGCTTTGATCCTTCCTGATCAGCCCCCAAAGAGATAAAATTAAAGTCCTAAAGGAATAGATCCTGAAGTTAGGTACTAATAAGAAGAACTTTGGGTTTTGAAATTATTCTGTTTGCCTGAAGATAAGATGGAGGATTTCCCTGGAGTAAGACCAGCTCTATTCCTTTATTTATGTGAGATATGTGATCTCCAGTGCATTTCTTTTGTAGAGGCTGAACAAAAACAACACAATAATCACGACAACACTGGTTCTCACTCACTTTCCCTCTAGTGTAAATGGGAAAGCAGTCTGGCTAAGAGGAGACTTGATTTAAGCATGACATAGTTTTACTGATCACAATTCCTTCACCTTTATATATACTATGCAGCTTTCTGCTAAAGATCAAGGTCCTTTGTGTTTAGAAAATGCCACAGGCCAGGACATAGAAAGAGCCAAGGGATTATGTCAAAGCATTATTAAAACCTTTTTAGCCTAAATCATTGTCACCTTGAATTAAATACATAGTTTCAGCCGAACAAGGAGTATAGACTGTATAAAATGCTCTTAAAGTCATGTAAAAATGGTACCACCCTATAAGGTGACATGAAGACAACCCTACACCATCCCCACCTCTTCTCTCTCTCTCTCTCTCTCTCTCTCTCACACACACACACACACACACACACACACACACACACCAGTCTCTTGGCATGGAGTGGCCAGTAAGCAGGAATGCCGCTTCCTAGAAAGTCCTAGAATCCATGAGAACTGCTGTAACCCTGGCTAGCACCACAGGGGAAATCCAGAGCTCTTCCTCACAATCACTGAGATGTCCTGATTGGTTGAGTTACTGACTGAGGACTCTGGCTAGGAGGAGACACTGCCTCAGACCTGAACAGAACGAGTCTGTGGAGTGTGACAGGACCATCTGCAGAGGAGGATCCATTTGCCCAGAGCAGAGAGGGCAGATAGAACAGTAGAGGGCTGAGGACATCCAGCAGAAGCAGACCTCCTCCAGGGACAACCACATATGATAAAGTGCTCATTCAGGTACTGTAATCCAGGCAGCAAAAGCTCGTGGTAAGACTAGGGCCCTATAATTTGCTTGCTAGATGAAGGAGTTTTTTTTGTGGTAGTGGTAATTAAACTCAGGGGCCTTCTACCTCTGAGCTGCACCCCCAGCCTTATTTTATTTTTTATTTTGAAACAGGGGCTCACTAAGTTGCTGAGAGCCTTGCTAAATTGCTGAGGCTGGCCTCAAACCTGTGACCCTCCTGTCTCAGCCTCCCAAGTACTGGGGTTAGAGATGTGTACCACCATGTCTGGGTAGGTGAAGGATATTATGTTTACTAATATTTTAAAAAGTAAACTCCTTTCTTACTCACGATGACCAGTTGACTTGGAAGCTGCAATTGATTCTGGTTTGATGGATGACCAAATGAAAAGATTTCCAAGTGTTTTGCTCCCTGGGCATTGCTACTCATGGATTTCCACAAAGACAAATCAATCCTTTCACTCCTCAAAAAAAATATTAATTTCTAACCGGGTGTGGTGGCTACTTAGTGAGGTTCTCCACAACTTAGTGAGACCCTGTTTCAAATAAAGGAATAAAAAACAGGGCTAGGGATGTAGCTCAGAGGTAGAATGCCCCTGGGTTCAATCTCTAGTACTGCGGGAAAAAAATCTTAATTTCTTCATTCAACAAATATTCATTGAGTGCTAATTTTATGTCAGGCCCTGGGGATTCATCAATGAATGAGAGGCAAACGTGTCTATTCTCTTACGGATTATATTTTAGTTGCTGAGACAGAATGAGAAAGACCAAATAAAATGTATAGTAGGAAAATCCCCCAAGGGAAATTAAAGCAGGGAAGAGTGATGGGAAGTGCTGGAGGAAGGGGAAGACTCTAATCTAGCATGAAACTTTAGGAAAGGTACCCAACGAAGGCCTTACTGAACTTGAGAAATGGGCTGAAGGAAGTGAGGGTGTGAGCTCTGGAGGTATCTAGAGGAAGCGCTTTCCACACAGGAAATCACAGTCTCAAGACCTGATGCAGCAGCACAGCTGGCACAGCTGGAGGGGAATGAGTTGGCGAGTTCCACTGATTGATAAGACTGGGGGACGAGCAGGTTTGGGGTGGGAGGGACAGCTATCAGGAGATAGATTTGGAGCATGTTTATTTTATAAGGACTGTTAGATATTCAGGTAGACATAGAGAAGGCAGATGTATGGTCATCACAGGAGAAGCCAGGGCTGACGATACTAGTTTGGAAGTCACAGGCCTATAGACTGCATTTAAATACTAGATGGATGTGATTCGCAGGTTCAAATTCTAGCTAGAAAAGAGACACACAGACTAAGCCTGAGAGTCACTCCAGCATTCTGAGGTAAACAGTTGAGGAGGAACTGTTGGGGTACATGGGTATAAAGAAAGCATGGCCCGACAGCAAGGTACAGGCTTTATTCAGGAATAAACCTGGAAGGAGAAATCTGACCGGGGAAAGAGCCCACAAAAGTCAGAAGCCCGCCCTCCTTATATACTTGGCACCTTGTATGGGGCAAGGAAGGGTGGGGTGCAGGAGTAGTTGTGTAAGCCGCCGGTTGGTGGGCTAGTGACCAGGTCATCTCAGGGCAGGGTAATGGTCCGGGGGCATTTCTCTTTCTTTGTTCCTTTGTTCTCAGTCCTCCTCTGGCAAGGTCTCATGTCCAGACCTCATACTGCCCACAGGAACCAACAGAGGAAACTGAAATGGACCAGAAAGAACATAGGAAAGTGGCCCAAAAGCCTGGGAGGAGATGGCAAGGAAAGAGGGCAACTGCTTGTCTCAAATGCTGCTGCTGTGTCTAGCGCTGTCGTTAGCAATGCCAAGCATAGTTTCCGTGGAGTGCTGAGACCAAAGACTGGCTGGTGCAACTTTTCTAAAGGGGATGAAAGGAGAGAAGCAGGAACCAGCAAGGAGAGACAGCTGCTCTGTGAAGCAAAGAACTGGGGGGCAGAAGGAGAATCGAAAAAGTCTTGTTTAACATGAAAAAATACCATGTTTGTCTGCTAAAAGGGAAGGTCCCGTGGAGAGAGAAAGACTAGAGAAGCCAGACAGAGAGGGTAGAAGTACTGGAGTGGCATCCTTGTACTGACAAGAGGGTGGGAGAGCTAGTGCATGCGGAAAGGCGGCCTCACTGGGAGACCCCATTCAGAGAATAGAAGCTCAGATGGAAGATAGGGTGTAGTGACGGAAGAAAAGTCAAGTCGCAGGTTGGCGAGAGGATGTGGTTTGGGGAGCTTGGGGAAGCTCTCTCTGGATCACTTTAATTATGCCAGTTTAAACAGGAGGCAAGAGGATGGCTGAAAGTGACAGTGATGCGTAGGTGTTGGACGGTTTCTGTTTTGTTGTTTTTAAATAGTTTTATTACTACATTGCAATTGTACATCATTGTGAGGTCCAATGTGATACAAGCATCCTTGGAGGTTTAACGAGAGAGGAAAGGGTGAAGTATGACAGCTGGGAGCATTAACATGAGACCAGTCAGGGGAGGAGGGTCACTGTCCAGTCATGTTTGGATTGAACCGACATAGCGGTTCAGCTAGGAAGTTGCACAAAGGAGGAGAAAGTGAGTGATTATAATGAATGGCCAAAAAACATTAAGCCAGTCAAAAGGGAAAGTGAGGGCAAGAGGTGAGCAAGGACGGCAGGATCCATGGATTGAAGGTTTTAGTGGGAAAGAAATAACAGCATCTGAGGAGTGGCTGGAGTGAGCGTGGAGAGAAGATGGTGGTGAGAGCGAGATGTCTGAGCAGAGATGACGACGGCGGTAGTCTGGGTGATTGTATTCTTTCTTAGGCTTGCTATAACAAAGTACCACAAGTGGAGTCACTTCAGTGACAGGAATGAATTGTCTCTGATTTCTGGAGGCGAGAGGTCCAAGATCTAGGGCTGTGTGGCAGAATCTGTTCCGTGCCTTTCCCCTGCTGGGGTGCTGGCAATCATCCCGAGCCTATCGAACATCGCCCTGACCTCTGCCTTTGTCTTCACACGCTGTTGTCCCTGCATGTGTGCCTCTGTGCCCAAATGTCCCCTCTTAATAAGGACACCAGTCCTAGTAGATTAAGGTTCATCCTAATGACCTCATGTTAACTGAAGAAGTCTACAACATCCCTATCTCCAAAGAAGATCATATTCTGTGGTACCGGAGGTGCAAACTTCAGCACATGCATTTTGAGGGGCACGATTCACCCCATAATAATAATGATAAGGTCAAGGATGTGACCATGAGAGTAGAGATGGGTTGAGATTAAGATCATTAAACAAGCGGTAGTAAGTCAGGTGACAGCCCAGTGTATTGGAAGGATCAATTATATGTCTATTGAGCCACCAATAATCACAACAGTAATAGTGTCTGCAGCATGAATGTCCTCTTCTCTTCAGCCACCCACCAAAAAAATAGTGTTAAAATGTGTAGAAATCAAGTATTTAGCAAATTCTTAAGTATGAAATATTTTAAGACTGAGGTTTAAGATACTATGGCAGTCATGTTTTTTGACATTTCATAGTAGATGAGAGCAGTGTGTGTGTGTGTGTGTGTGTGTGTGTGTGTGTGTGTGTGTGTGTTTGTGTGCACACACTCATGCGCTTTACTGGGGACTGAATGAACCCAGAAGCATTCTACCTCCAAGCTATACCCCCCAGCCCTATTTTATTTTTTATTTTTGAAACAGGGTCTCACTAAGTTGCTGAGGCTGGCCTCAAACCTGCAATCCTCCTGTCTCAGCCTCCCAAGTACTGGGATTACAAGGGTTTGTTTTGTTTTGTTTTGTTTTGTTTTGTTAGCCTCTCTGAAAGGACTTCAGAAAAAGTCTTTCATTAAGAACTTGTTTAAGCCAGGCATGGTGGCACATGCCTGTAATCCCAGTATTTAGGAGGCCGAGACAGGAGGAATACAGGTTCAAAACCAGCTTCAGCAACTAAGCAAGTCACTATTTCAAAATAAAAAGGGCTGAGGGTGTAGCTAGGAGGTAGAATGCCCCTGGGTTCAATACCCAGAACCAAAAAAAAAAAACTGTTTAATAACTACTTACACCATCAGTTCCATATGACGCTTATGAACAGGTACCTTCCCTTCAGACTTACATCAGATGACACCGAGGGCCTCTGAAGAAGAGACAGAAAGACAAGGGCCAAGCCCCCCAGGCCCAGAGGCTGGAAGAGCCAGCTACTGGTCTATATCCCTCTGCTCAGGGCACTTCAGGGCAGGCCAGTGTCCTGACTCTGGGCACAGAAGGTACTTCCCCATGCTGAGCACACACTCCATTTTCCTTACACCTTTACTAGACAGGCCTCTGGGTGGTCCAACAAGCGGACCCTTCATTCTGCCCCCTTGCATTCTTCTTCCACCTGCCTCTCACCTTACTCCAGCAGCCCCCCACCTCACCTGCCCAGTGTCCCCAATTCCCCCCGTGACCCTGCCCCTTCTCACTGATCAGTCCTATGTTCCTTCTTTTGTTTTATACACATCACTTACCAAAACTTATTATAAACTTTTCTGAGTGTGTATGTGACTTATTTGATTTTTTAAAAAAATCTTTTCCAATGGACGAGAGTACTATGAAAGAACTTCACATCTGTTTTGGTTACCACTGGTTTTCTTGAGCATGATGCTTGGCACATAATAAGTACTCACGGAATATTTGCAGAGTGAATGATTAAGGACACAATTTAAGGTCAAATAATAATTATCTGAGGTTATGATCTGTGTGCTAATTCTTGTGGGACTTCTAAGACCACTTCCATCTGCATTACAAATGAACAGAATCAATTATCTGAAATATGTTTATAGTCTTCATTGTGGCAGTTGTTCATAGTCCTGCTGATTGGCTCAGGACAAGTTGTGACCTGCAGATTGCAGCCAGGAGTCACTACGTCCAGACACTGAAACAACCAGGAAATGTTTTATCAAGGCAAGCAGAAGGGACTATGTCCAGCGGTTACATGCCTATAGACTGGGCAAATCATTCTAGTGCAAATGTGGTATTCCCATCAGAAATGGCTAGCATGAGTTTTTCTTGGTCACGGGGCTGCCGGCAGAAGCCCCAGTTTAGCTCATTGGTTCTCCATGTTTGACTATGTGGAGACTTTCCAGGTGAACTTTCGTAAGAAATGACAAACACAGTTGAGTCAAATTTGCAAAAGCCTAGGTTCCCTCTGTCTTTCATTTCAAAAATTACAAACTTTTAAATTGTTTGCATTTTCTCTCTTTATAGTTTATTTTAATAATTTTGTTGTATTCCATCTTCAATCCTCATTAAAACACTTCACTTTCTTGTTTTGTTTTTCCCCTTAGTTAAAGCAATTTATTGTCTTGTCTTTTCTTCATTCTGATTCAGTAGGTCTGGAGTGGGGCCTGAGAATTCACATGTCTAGCCAGCTGCCCAGTAATGCTCGTGGTCTGAAGATCACACCTTAAGAACCACTACTCTTTACTTTGTCTGCACAATAGAATCAAAGGAGTAATGCCTGAAAACACCACCTTTACTTCTTCAACCAATTACCACTGAGTCCTCAGGTGTGGAGCCCAGGTGATTCCAATGTTTAGCCATGGTTGAGTTTCTGCTCCAGGGATCTAGAATATTCAGTCCTTGCAATTCAGCAGAGTACCTGATGGTAGAACTTTCACCAGTATCACATCAATAATTCAGATGAAATGTTTTTACTTAAATTTTATTAATATTTTATTGGTCCATTGTAATTACACATTCATATGTGTGCATAATATTATTTGGTCTGTTTCTTTCCCCAAACGTCCCCTTTCCTTTCCTTCCCCTCTTCCCTCTCCTAACCCCCTTCTACTACTCTACTCATCTCTCTCCTCATTTTCATGAGGTCCCTTTTCTTTCCTATTTTCTCCCTAGTTTCCACATATGAGAGAGAACATGCCTATCTAGTTTCAGGCAGACCAGACCAGTTTGAACTACTAGTCTCTTTTTATACCTTCTGAGAGCCACACAAATTAGCCAAAGACATCAATTCTCCTAACATTTTGCAGTCAAGTCCTGGAAAGCTCTAGCCGTATGGCCTAACAGCTTGAGTTCCAAAAGACAACAAGTGATGATTTAACTGATTGCTTTGTTACTATGTAAGAAAAATGGCCAGCTTCCAACTATGAACAGGGATTCTGTCCCCAACCTACCTCTACTTATCCAGTTTCACATTTTAAAGTTTATTTGCAATATTCTGCTATGAGAACCAATTTCTACATTACTTAAGATTCTGTAACCTTCAACAGGTTAAGCCAAAACACTATTATAAAGATAAAAGAGTATATCACCTAGTTAGAAGCTATTGCTTATTTCATAAGCAAGGCTTGAGTCACCTGTGAAGCAAAGGCATTGATTAGGACCATAAAGCTGTTCAAATATCAGGCAGTTTTAAGTCAGCCATGAAAAATATTTTATATGTATTATTTGTATGAAATTATATATATATATGTGATTGACTATGTGATTTTAATGATAAAGTTTAATGCTAAACTATTTATTGTATTTCTCTTCCCAAGGAATAAAGTTAAAGCTTTGACATGAACGAACAAGTAACTCTACCCAAAATGATCAAAGACTGGACCAAAGAGCATGTTACAAAATGGGTAACCGAAGACCTTAAAATTGATGAGAAATATGGGAAAATTCTGTTTGATGAAGAAGTGACGGGATTGGTCCTACAGGAATTAACTGAGAAGGATCTTAGAGAAATGGGACTGCCACGAGGTCCAGCGCTTCTCATAAAACGTACATTGAACAAATTGAATAAGAGTTCCCTTGAAAGTGACAATCAGAATTCCAGACAATTAGATCATACAAAGCCCTCCAACAAAGAACACCCAAAAAAGCCAAAACAGACCAAAATGGAGGGGGAGGAGGAGAAATCAACATCATCCAATATTGATCATGAGCTCAGCAATACCAAAGAACAAGAATCGATTATTAGGGAAGAAAATGCATTAAGTGAAGTAGCAAACACTAAAGACAAGAAAAAGAATAAATCCAAAACTGAACGGTTGACTTGCATGCCATATCCTTTTGATTGCTTCCATGACGGTCAACGCTACATAGAACATTATATTCTACAACCTGAAACAGGACCGCTCAATCTCATTGACCCAATACATGAGTTTAAAGCTCTCACAAATACAGAAACAGCCACAGAAGAGGACATTAAAATGAAATTTAGCAGGGAAGTCTTCCGATTTGCATCCGCTTGTATGAACTCACGCACCAACGGTACCATCCATTTTGGAGTCAAGGACAAACCCCATGGAGAAATTGTTGGCGTGAAAGTTGACAGTAAGGATGCCTTCATTAACCACTTCAATATAATGATCAAAAAGTATTTTGAAGAAAGTGAGATCAATGAGGCCAAGAAGTGTATCCGGGAGCCGAGGTTTGTAGAAGTCCTACTGCAGAACAACACACCATCTGACCGATTTGTTATTGAAGTGGACATTATTCCCAGACATTCTGTCTGCAAAGAAAAGTATTTCTACATTAAGATGCAGAGTTATGTAGATAACACCTGGAAACAAAACCAAGAGTATTCACTGTTTGTGAGAGACGGAACTAGCTCTAAGGATATCCTGGCCAATAGCAAGCAACGGGATATAGAATTCAAAGCATTTATATTCAACTTAAAGTCCTGGGTAGCAGCTAGAAAAGAGGCCGAAGAAGAATACGGTATGAAGGCAACTAAGCAGGAGAGTGAAGGATTAAAGCTGGTTACACTTCTCATTGGAAACAGAGACTCACTGGATAATTCATATTACAATTGGTACATTCTTATAACAAATAAATGCAATTCAAAACAGATAAAGCACTTGGATTTTCTAAAGGAAATTAAATTGTTTGCTGTGCTGGAATTTGATCCTGAATCTGCGATAAATGGAGTGGTCAATGCTTACAAAAAAAGCCGCGTAGCAAACCTTCACTTTCCAAATCAATATGAAGACAAGACAGCTACCATGAGGGAGACGATTTCTACTCTGAATCTTTATGAGCAGCCAAGCTGGGTCTTCTGCAATGGCAGATCAGACCTGCAAAAAGAGACCTATAAACCTCTGGAACCACATTTATGGCAGAGAGATAGGGCTTCTGAAGTCAGAAAACTGGTTTTATTTCTCACAGATGAAAATATAATGGCACGAGGGAAATTTTTGGTGGTGTTTCTCTTACTCTCTTCAGTGGAAAGCCCAGGGGATCCATTCATTGAAACTTTCTGTGCCTTCTACCAAGCTCTCAAAGGAATGGAAAACATGTTGTGTATCTGTGCAAACTCACAGATTTATCAGCGATGGAAAGATCTACTGCAAACAAGATTGACAATCGCAGATGAGTTAGCAAACCACAGTATTTCCACTTTAAATCTAGGACTGGTAAATGATACTATCCTGAAACTGAAGTCAGTGACTCAATCATCAAAGAGGTTTTTGCCCTCCCGGGGCTCCTCCTCTGTCATCCTCGAGAAGAAGGAAGAGGATATCTTGACTGCACTGGAAATCCTCTGTGAAAATGAGTGTAGAGACACAGACATAGAGAAAGATAAAACTAAATTCCTAGAATTTAAGACATCAAAAGAAGAACACTTTTATTGAGGTGGCAAAGTATCCTGGTGGAACTTCTATTTTTCTTCTGAAAACTACTCTTCAGCTTTTGTGAAACGAGACAGTTATGAAAACCTTAAACATTTAGTAGAAGTCTGTGCAAAGTCTCCTAAACCACTATTTGCAAAAATCATCAACCTTTATCATCACCCAGGCTGTGGAGGTACTACATTGGCTATGCATGTTCTCTGGGACCTAAAGAAAGAGTTCAGATGTGCTGTGTTAAAAAACAAAACAACTGATTTTGCAGAAATTGGAGAACAAGTGAGCAATCTGATCACCTACAAGGCGATCAGCCCCCAGGATTACATCCCTGTGCTGCTCCTTGTGGACGATTTCGAAGAACAGGAAAACATCTACATTCTACAGAATGCTATCCATTTCTTTTTAGCAGAGAAGGGTTTGCGATATGAAAAGACATTGGTCATTATCTTAAACTGCATGAGGTCCCAGAATCCAGATGCAAGTGCAAAATTAGCAAATAGTATTTCACTAAAATACCAACTTTCTCCCAAAGAACAGCGAGCTTTTGAAGCCAAACTGGAGGAAATTGAGAAGCAGCACAAGAACTGCGAAGACTTTTATTCTTTCATGATCATGAAAGGCAATTTTGATGAAGCCTATATAGAAAATGTAGTGAGGAATATCCTGAAGGAACAGAATGTTGACAGCAAGGAAGCCCAACTCATTTCTTTCCTGGCCCTGCTCAATTCTTACGTTACTGATTCTACAATTTCATTGTCACAGTGTGAAATTTTCTTGGGAATCATTTACACTAGTACACCCTGGAAACCTGAAAGCCTAGAAGACAAAATGGGCACTTATTCTACCCTTCTAATAAGGACAGAAGTTGCAGAATACGGGAGGTACACAGGGGTGCGCATCATTCACCCTCTGATCGCCATTTGCTGTCTAAAAGAACTGGAAAGAAGCTATCACATGGATAAATGTCAAATTGCACTGAATATGTTAAAGGAGAATTTATTCTATGATTCTGGGATAGGAAGAGACAAATTTCAGCATGACGTGCAAACTCTTCTGCTTACAAGGCAGCGCAAGGAGTATGGAGATGACATGGACACTTTGTTCTCCCCATTAATCGAAGCTTTGCAGAATAAAGAGACCGAGAGGGTCTTGATTGAAGGAAGTATTCGGTTCCCACAAAATGCATTCATTTGTCAAGCCTTAGCAAGGTATTTCTACATTAAAGAGAAGAACTTTAGCACTGCTTTGGACTGGGCAAATTTGGCCAAAAAGAGAGCACCTAAAAATTCCTATATCTCAGATACAGTCGGTCAGGTCTACAAAAGTGAGATCAAATGGTGGTTGGATGAAAACAAGAACTGTGGAAACATTACTGTTCGTGATCTAACACATTTTCTAGAAGCTGCTGAAAAAGCCTCTAGGGCTTTCAAAGAATCCCAACAGCAAACCGATAGTAAAGAATACGAAACCGAGGCCTGGTCTCCACAGAAGTCCCAAAGGAGATATGATATGTATAATACAGCCGGTTTCTTGGGTGAAATAGAAGTCGGTCTTTACACTATCCAGATTCTTGAGCTCACTCCCTTTTTCCACCAAGAGAATGAACTATCTAAAAAATCAATGGTACAATTTTTATCTGGAAAGGAGAACATTGCTCCTGATCCAAAAAATGAATATTATTTGGCTCTAAGCAAGTTCACATCCTACCTACGAAATATACAACCAGATTTGAAAAGGTGCTTTGATTTTTTTATCGATTACATGGTTCTTCTGAAAACAAGGAACATCCAAAAAGAAATGGCAGAAAGCATATTAAGTAAGAAAGTCAGTCGCTGTTTCAGAAAATATACAGAATATTTCTGCCATTTGGATCCGTGTCCATTACAGGGCAAAGAGAGTCTGTTACTCCAGGAGGAGAACTGCAGGAAAATTCTAGAGGGTTTGAGAGCAGATAGGTTTTCTGGACTCCTGGAATATCTTAATCCAAAAGACAAAGAAGCCGCCACCAAAATGGAAAACATAGTGAATCAGTACACCTTCCTATTGAGGCAAAACCCACGAAAACAGATGATAAAAGAGAAACAGAATTTCATCTTGGCCAACATTATTCTCAGCTGTCTAAAACCCAATTCCAAGTCCATTCAACCACTTCCCATGCTAAAAAAACAGCTCAGAGAAGTCCTACAACTTGTAGGGCTATGTCATCCATACTCAGATCCTTATTTCTTGGCCTGCCTCCTGTTCTGGCCAGAAAATCAAGAGCTAGATCAAGATTCCAAACTGATGGACAAGTACGTTTCCTCTTTAAATAGATCCTTCAGGGGACAGTACAAGCGCATGTGCAGGTCCAAGCAGGCAAGCACACTGTTCTATCTGGGGAAGGGGAAGGGTTTCAACAGTCTTGTTCACAAGGGCGAGATAGAAAAGAACTTTAATGAAGTCGACAACACGAATTCCTTCTGGCAGAGTGGAGATGTGTGGAAAAAAGATGAAGTCAAAGATCTCCTGCTTCGGCTAAGAGGCGAGGCAGAAGGCAAGCTAATCTCTATAGAATATGGAACAGAGGAAAAAATAAAAATACCGGTGATATCTGTGTATTCGGGCCCACTCCGAAGTGGCAGGAATATAGAAAGGGTGTCCTTCTACTTAGGATTCTCCATTGAAGGCCCTCTGGCATATGATATAAAAGTAATTTAAAAATCAGGGGTGGTTGTGCATACGTGTAATCCCAGTACTTGGGAGGCTGAGACAGGAGGATCCGGGTTCGCGGCCAGCCTCAGCTACTTAGTGAGGCTCTCTGCAACTTAGAGAGACCCTGTTTCAAAATAAAGAATTAAAAATAGTGCTGGGGGTGGAGCTCAGAGGTAGAACGTCCCTGGGTTCAATCCCCAAAATAATAATAATAATTTAAGAAGACCCATTAGTTCAATATGTTTGTATATGTCTACGATTGCATTCCCTCTCTTTATTACCACAGCTTTTTCATGACATTATTGACTTAACTCTGTTCATATATCTTGGTTTTTGTCTCTCTGAATGAATTAATAAGCCTGCCTAGGACATGAAATG
Organism: Glis glis; assembly: GCA_004027185.1. Lineage (NCBI taxonomy): Eukaryota > Metazoa > Chordata > Mammalia > Rodentia > Gliridae > Glis > Glis glis. The sequence goes on from PVJS01006847.1 coordinate 30,596, forward strand.
TTCCTCTACCACAGAGCTCAGCACATAGTAGAGATGATCATTTAATATTTTAAGTATGCATTATCAAACTAACATATTCAATTAAGAGGCTTCAATTGGTAACCACTGGTCACACCATAACTGGTAATGGGTCAATAAAATCTGTTTTAAATTCAAACACTTTTCCTGAATTATCTCTTCATGGTGAAAGCAGAGATATAACTTAGATGAATATGAAAGAGAAAGCACCTCTGGGACTTATCAACCTCACCCCCCACTCCCAGAACCAGAACGTATGTAGAAGGTAAAGATTTCATTCTCCATTTTCCATTTAACTCTTAACACACACACACACACACACACACACACACACACTTCCTTCTGCCCATTGTCCTCTCCCAACTCATTGCTTTAGGAGGGGAAAGAGATCAAAAAACAAAGTCATCATAAGCTTGAATCCTCCCCATTCTTTTGCCCCATTTACAGGTGAGTATCTTCCTTTGGCCTGTGAATGTAGCCTTGTCTCTGCTTAGTTTTGAAGTCCCATCCCCCCCATCTTCTTTTTCCCATTCACTACACATTTTGTCCTCTTTGCTTCGCAGCCTATGCTGGATGCATGCTGTTCTCTCTTTGGGATACCTGTATGTTCATTCAGTGTTCTCCACCTCGCTTCTGATTTGTCCTTCATGACTCAGTTCAAGAGTCACCTCCACCAGGAAGTCTTTCCTGAACACCCCAGTCCCTGCCTGATTAGATTTCTTCCTCATGGCACTATGTGTTCTCCACTTTCCAGTGCTAGGAATGACATCCCATTCACTCATTCTCAGACCTACAGCAGCCAGAAACATCTCCAACAGCATTCTAGAGCCTGGGATTTAAGAACTACCCATTGTCGATAAATTGAAACCCATGCTAACAGAATATTAAATAACAAGTGTGTTTACTTATCCACATCTTTGCATCTCTTTAAATGTAACTTAGATATTCCAGACTTCAAGCCCAATTCTTCTTGTCATCAAGAATTCTATGCCTGGCCGGGCGTGGTGGCGCAAGCTTGTAATCCCAGTACTTTGGGAGGCGTAGACCGGAGGCCAGCCTCAGCTCTCTCGCTCTCTTTCTCCCTCTCTCTCTCTCTCTCTCTCTCTCTCTCTACTTAGTGAGGCCCTCCGCAACTTCGTGAGACCCGGTTTCAAAATAAAGTATAAAAAATAGGGCCGGGGGCGTAGCGCGGAGGTAGAACGCCCCTGCGTTCAATCCCCAGTACCGCAAAAAAAAAAAAAAAAGAATTCTATGCCCTACTGAGGTTCTTGTCATCTATATTTCTATGAATCTGGGGAAAACCCACACATTTCCTGCTGACCCTGTTCCAAACAGTTGCTTCCCCCCACCCCCTTTTACAGTCCACCTGTCCATCTGACAACAAATTCTTCCAAGTGGCTGCACTCTCCAAAGTGATTATAGACCTGTGGTCATAGGCCTATTACTTAATTCACAAGACCGGGCTACAGAATTCAGCAAGACATAGCCCAAGGCTTAATATAGAAGGGGAAAAACTATAACAAAAAGAGGAAATGCTATTAAATGCTCCTGTGAGTCATAACTATCCCCAGAGTTCAGATGCATGGCCCCTCCACCAGGTTTCTTAGGAATTTCTCTATCCTCGGCCATATCATCATTCACGTGGTAGAACGATCCTTTCTCAAGTCTCCCAGATGAGACAGGGCCTAAAATGCATCCATGATCCAGAGCTTAGGTTACAAACCAAGTGTGGTACCTGGAGAAAATTACATTTTCCTGAAAGAAGTATCATATGCAGAGATATTGCCCCACCCCTATGAGAACAAGGTTTTACATTATCATGCACAGAAGTTCAACACCCCAATTCAGAGTGGTCTTTGCTTTTACTCTTAAAGAATCCAATAGCTCCTTAAAATGCTTTACCCAAAACAAATACATAGTCTTCCTTCAAAGGTAAATTCATGTTCTACCTACAGAAAAACAGAAAAACTTATAATAGCCTCACATTTTATTTTATTCCATTTCATGCCACTTCAAGATCTAATTTCTGCTAGGGAAGCCCATTAAAAAATAAAAACAGTAATTTTTTTCTTAAAACTACCTTCTTTTTCTGTTTTCCAGAGTTGCCATCAGAGAAACCTGAGAGTAAAGTAATTATTGGGTTGAGTGCTTAGTAGTTTGTGATACTACATGTTAATTCTAGCACCTCTTTTCTCAAGTCCCTAGCCTTCAGGACACAATGCCCTCATGCTGTCTCCAGCCAGGCCCACTCACACAGGTAAATTAACACAACTGATAATGGCACAACAAATTATTACATGAATAGGTCTCATAATTTGGAAACAGAGAAAATCAAGACAACTAGTGGAAAAAACAGACTTAGAAGACAGACAGGCCTACAGTGCAAACCTAACTCTGCCAGTCATCTACCAAGGTAGTCCACACAGGTCAGGTAAGGTGTCGTGTTCTGTTTTCTCTTGTAAGCTGGGAAAACACACTGTTTGCAAGTACCTAATCAGGATTAAATTTCATATAAGTGGAATCCTACAGTAAGTGGACTCATAAACAGCACTTTATCTTTCACTTTGCATGTCTTCAAGTTTTGCCCATGCTGTATTACATATCAGTATGTCAGTTCCATTCTATGACTTTGCCACATTTTGTTAAGCCAGTCATGAAAGGCAATTTACTTTTTTCAAGCACTAAATTGGTGTTGTGCTATTGGTCTAATCTAAGGGCAGTTTACCAAGCTTACTTTGGCCTTCTTTACTGGTCTATTTCAGTCTTTGGCTAAGGGAACTTACTGATACCCCTAACTGAAGCCCCTTCGACTAACCCCAGTTATCCCATGCTGTTTCCTGTATTCCTTTCCCCATACTCACTTTCGCAGATCACTATGTTGCAATATACCAGTGTCTGTGGTTTTAAGTAAAAACCACACTTCCCCAGTAGTTGGAAAACTACCATACTGAAAAGTGGAAAACAAAGAGTTAAATAAAAACAAATCCATAATTTTTTTGTTTTTTACTCATGTCCAAGTTAAACTGAAAAAAAAATACAACCTGAGAAGTTTCCTCAGAGAATTTTAAATATTTTACTTTTTTCATTTGTGTTTGAGAAAGAAAGAATTATCTTGATTACTTAGTCTGTTTTCCGTTGTTAATAACACAATGTCATAGACTGGGTAAGGTATAAAGAAAAGAGGTTTATTTTAACTTACAATTCTAGTTCAAAGTGATGGCCTTCTTTCTGGTAGAGTCCGGAGGTGGTATAGGGCATCACATGGTGAGTGACAGGGAATGTGACAGACCTAGCCAAAGTGACCTTTAAGACAGACCCACTCTTGAGATAGCCCATTAACTTATTAATACATTAGTTGTATTAATAGACTCTTCCATTAATGAGGGCGGAGTTCTAATTACCTCTGAAGGGTCCCACCACTTAAGATCTCACAATGAGGAGTTTCAAGGGGCAGACCACATTCAACCCAGAGCAGTATCGACATCCATGAGTGATATGAGCCAGGTCGACCCCTACTGAGAGAGAACTGTGAAGCCCATGTTACAGTTCATGAGGAACGGACAAATACGGACACTTCAGTTCAGCAGATTCCTTGGGAACAGTCATTCTATGTTATAATATTAACAATACTCCTAGTTTTTCCTCAAAGTGCATGACTAGATAAACACAGAGACTGAATTAAAAAATATGTTTACATTAAGCTTGGTATCATTCTGAAAGAATGTCTCATATATTCATTTGGAAATACCTATGCCATGAAATACATACCCAATATGGGATTTATAATTATGTGTATAGTATTTAATGACTCTTAAAGAGAAATGTAACAATAAGGAAGACATTTATTAAGAGAGTTCAAAGGTCTCTGCTTAAAGATAAATGCCACCTGAATAAATAAAGATACTCATAAATGCTGAGTCTATTTTTCTAAACATTCTATGGAAGATGAACTTTGTTTTCCAAATATGACTAGTCCCTGTGGGAAAGTTGGGCTTGCCTGGGGAGGGATGGTCAACAATGTTGTATCTGCAGCTCAGAGGGTCCAAGTCAGTTCCAGGAGGGAATTGGCTCTTCAGGGAGCCTGGTGTGTCCAAAAGACTGAAAATGAGCCAGGTGTGGTGGTAGCATATGCCTGTAATCCTAGTACTTGGGAGGCCGAGACTTTTTGAGGACCTCAGCAACTTAGTGAGACCCAGGTTCCAAATGAAAAATAAAATAGGGCTGCGGGTGTAGCTCAGAGGCAGAATACCCCTGGGTTCAATCTCCAGTACTACAAAAACAAAAACAAAAAAGACTGAAAATGAGTATGGGCTATAAAGAGCAACGAGAATATCCAATTTATTCTTACAGTCTTAGGAAAGTGAAAAGTGTATTCAAAATGTGTCACAATTTTCAATTTTAGATTCATCCAGAAGGAAAATTGAGTGTAGAGAGTTAATAGGCCATATTCAGGTAGTCTGCTATAATTTAAAAGATATCAGCTGTGTCTGCAGGAGCAGTATCTGCCTGGGAATATATAGTGTCCATACGTGAACCTGATAATATCACTTTGCCTTGTTCTTTTCAACCAGTTGTTTTAAACTTCTAACTGCCCACTGGATGTATACAAAGCAGATTCATTTTGCTAATTTATCTTGGGTGCTTGAAATGATGTTCTTTTAGATATTGTAAGAAGACATAAATTCACTTATGAGTGCTATATCTGACCACTCCTAAGATGGAGATGAGAACATACTAGACAATTCTAACATCAGGTCAGGTATTGTGGGTAATAATTAAACTCAAACACTTGTTACTATCAGGTGTGGTAGGGTAAAATTGTACAACTGGCAGCCTCAGACTCTTGATACGGAAGTGCTGATTATCATTATTTCTTTACTCTTAAGCTAGCCAAGTGAGATGACGTGAGCCCCTTATCTCACTTTGACTCTTACAGTGGCCTGACACAAAGATTCGCCACACCTTAAAGAGTATTGCTCCTGGTATAAATTTGGACCAAAGTAGCCGGGCATGGTGGTGCATGCCTGTAATCCCAGTACTTGGGAGGCTGGAACAGGATGATTGCAGGTTTGAGGAAAGTTCAGCAACTTAGCAAGACTGTCTCAAAATAAAATTGTTTGAAAAGGTGTGGGGGGGTTATATCTCATTGATAGAGAACCCCTGGGTTCAATCCCCAGTAACACACACACACACACACACACACACACACACACACACACTGGACCAAAGTTTGGCAGTTCCTTTTAAAGTTAAACACACATCTATTTCATCCAACAATTCCCTGCCAAGATACTCACCTAAGAGAAATGACGATATGTGTTCACAAAAAGACTGTACAAAAGTAATCAAAGCAGCTTTATGCATGATTGCCTCAAACTGAAATAACTCAGATATCTATCTAAAGGACAATGGACAAACAGATTATGGTATATTTATACAATGAATATCATTCAGCAATAAAAAGGAGTAAACTACTGATAGTTGCAACAGTAGGACTAGTCTTAATGACATGTGGAATAAAAGAAGCCAGTTACAGAAGAGTATATGCTATATGATTCCATCTATATGAATATCTGTATCAGTAAAACTAATCTATGGTGGAAAAATATTAAAGTGGATTCTTCTGTAGAGGTTAAGAGTGACTGGGAACAGACGGACGTGCGCTAACAGAATTGGCCTTTATCTTGACTGGGGTGTGTGTACTCAGGTTTTCCAAATCATTTGTCAATATTTTACATTTAATATATGTGAAAACCAATTTTGCCCCAGGGAAGGTGTAGCTAAAACAAGGTTATCAGAATGTGGAAAAGAGAGAAGAGCAGAATGTTAATAGCTCTGAGGCCCAGTGAGGTAAATTATGCTGTGTGGCTTCAGATTTGGAATTTTCCAAATATAAAATTTTAAAACTTATGCTATCAAAGTCTGTTTATTGATATGATAAAATGGAATCTATATTTTGCTAAATGAAAAAGTAAAATCTTAGATGCTATATTATCAGATTTCCCTCATTTTAACAAAAATACTTGAGATAATCAACTTATAAAGAGAAAAGATTTACTTTGGCTCACAGTTTTAGAGGTTTCTGCCCATGATCAGTTGGCCTTGTTGCTTTTAGGCCTGTGGTGAGGCACACATCATGACAGGAATACATAAGGGAGGAACACTTCCCTTGCCTCCTGTCTGGGAAGTGGAAGTCTGAGGGAAAAGACAGAGGTCCTACAGTCCCCTTCATGGTCACACCACAATAACCTAAAGAGAGACTTCCCACTATGCCCCACCTCTCAAAGTTTCTACCATCTATCAATAACACCAAGCTGGAGACTAAGACTTTAGCACATGAGCCTTTGGGGACACTTGTCCACCATAGCATATGCTTCTATTGTTGGGCAAATAGTTGTATATCCATGAAAGACTGGGAGGTTATATATTAAAAATATTAATTAACCATTGGGGAGTTGGGATCAAGGTATCTTTTGGTTTTCTTTTCTTTCTTTTTCTTGTTTCCTTTATGTTCCTGGTTTTCTTAATTAATTTCATAACTAAAAATATATCATAAAGACTCTTTCACTTATATGAACAAGACTAACAAAAAAAAGAGAGTAATGGTCTTAGTTACTCTGAATCAATAATAATAAGAAAAATGTGATGTGTCCAGGACCTTTAGAAAAATCTTGTCTCACAGATTAAGAACCTTCTTGTTATTATCATATGTCAGTACTAACTTCATCTTGGAGAAAGAGGACATAAAATATAAAACTTTGGGTGCTTCTATTCCCAAGAAAATTTCTATATAAAAACAAGGAAAAGGAATGAAAGCATGAGATGTTCTACCAAGTCTTTCTAAGTCATGAAAAAAACTTTGTGCTTGTTGCTTTATAACATTTTTATTAGAGAATAAAGGAAATACCTACACCCCCAACACATACCCCAAATGAGTTGAAAGAGAAACATGTATCAGATGATGTATAAATGTGTTTCCTGTTACTATAGCAAACTACCTGAGGCTGGGAACTCTATTTTTAAAAAGAGGTTTACTAAGCTGGGCATAGTAGCACACGCTTGTAATCCCAGTACTTTGGGAGGCAGAGACCGGAGGATCCGGGTTTGTGACCAGCCTCAGCAATCTCTCTCTCTTTCTCTCTCTCTCTTTCTCTCTCTCTCTCTCTCTCTCTCTCTACCTATTGAGGCCCTCCACAACTTCGCGAGACCGGTTTCAAAATAAAGTATAAAAAATAGGGCTGGGGGTGTAGCGCAGAGGTAGAACGCCCCTGGGTTCAATCCCCGGTACCGCAAAAATAATTAAAAAAAAGAGGTTTACTTAGTTCACAGTGGTGAGGACCTTATGGCAGGGGGCATCACAATGGTGGGAACACATGGCAAGAAGGAGCAACCCTATGGCAAGACAGGAAGCAAGAGAACAAGCAGGGACTGCTCTATACAACTCATTCTCAAAAGAACTAATTCAGGCTCCCATGAGATCTACCTTAATCCTTTCCAATGGCAGCACCCCAATGATCAAAAGACCTCCCACCTACGCCCCACTTTTTAAGGCTTTCACCACCTCTTAGCACTGCCATAGTGGGGACTAAGCTTTTAATGTATGAACCTTTGGGGGGAAATCACATCCAAACCATAGAACATGATATCCAAAGAGCTTGACTCTGGACAATTTTTTTTTCTCTTTGGTACTGGGGATTGAACCCAGGGACATTCTACCTCTGAGCTACACCCCAGGCCTATTTTATTTTTTATTTTGAAACAGGGTCATGCTAAGTTGTTCAGGGTTTCACTAAGTTGCTAAGTCTGGCCTCAAACCTGAGATCCTCCTGTTTAACCCTCCCAAATACTGGGATTGTAGATGTGTGCCACCACACTCAGCCCAGACAATTTTCTTTTCTTTTTTTTTTTTTTTGCGGTACTGGGGATTGAACCCAGGGTCATTCTACGTCCGAGCTCCAACCCCAGTCCTATTTGTTTTTATTCTTTATTTTGAAACAGGGTCTCACTAAGTTGTGGAGGGCCTCACTAAGTAGCTGAGGCTGGCCACGAACCCGGATTCTCCTGTCTCAGCCTCCCAAGTACTGGGATTACAAGTGCGCGCCACCACGCCCAGCTGACAATTTTCTTTTAAGAGGAGAATTGTCACAACACACTGGAAAAGGCAAAGGATAAGGAAATCTCTATTAACCTAGGTTAAATGTACATTCTTAAGTTTCTATACAGAAAAACCATTTTAAGTTCTCAAAAAGGGAATACTCAGTGTTTGAATTTTTAAAATAATTTCAAAACAAAAAATATCTATTCCATCAAAAAGCTTAAAAGAAGGCCTGAAATGCAGATAGAATTTCCCCTGGTTTTTAGCAGAGAATCCCAGTCAATCATAAAGCATGTCCTCTATCAAGAGAAGCCACATCTCATGATTAGGCTGGGAGGCTCACTCACATCAGGTGAGGACTGAGGGGTGGAAGACCAGGCTGAGGTCAAGGCAGGCAAAGACAGAGGGGTGACAGAAAACATCAGAATTCAACAGCAGACTCCCCTGAGGCTATCAGGCATCCAGACACTCCAGGAGTGTTTCAGGAAACAATTGGCCCAAGAAGTTCATATGCAATAGCAGGACTGAGCCAACAGGGTAGGTGAAGTAATGAAAATACAGGTAGACAATATATGCAAAAGACTAGAAATTGAACCACCATACGACCTGGCTATACCACTTCTTGGTTTCTTTCCAAAAGAATTAAGTCAGGATACTACCATCATGATACATGCATATCCATGTTTATAGCAGCACAATTCACAGAGACAAATTAAGGAACCAACCTAGGTGTCCATCAACAGATGAACAGAAAAAGAAAATGTGATATATGCATACACATGGACTTTTACTCAGCCATAAAGAAGAACAAAATTGTGTCATCTATAGGAAAATGGGATGAAACCAGAAAATAGTATGCTAAGTAAGATCAGCCTATCTCAGAAAGTCAAAGGTCGAATAAAACATTCTCTCATATGTGGAAGCTAGAGAGAAAATAGGAAAGAAAAGGGACTTTAGGAAGGGGTTTGGGTTCAATCCCCAGTACCGCAAAAAAAAAAAAATGGTGAATAGGAAAGAGACAAAGCCTGGGAGCTCCGTAAGAAAGTCTCTCTAAAGGTAAGAGCCAAAATGGGGAAAACTAACAATTACGGAATTATTAAAAAGAGCCCAAGCTAACAGTCTCTGATCCCTAGAACGGTTACCCTCAGTAAGTGAAGCAAAGGGCCAGGCCCCTCACGGATGAGCTTCAGAGCCCTGCACCCGGCCACTAATACAGACTTCTCCCCCACTCAAAAAATGTGGGACGTGGGCCACTGCAATCACAGCCTACTCCAGTGAGCTCCCCTGTTCCCCATTCCCTGCAAATTTAGCGAGGGGCCAGCAAAGGCTGCGTGGCCTGTAGACGCGACCCAGCCCCCTCCCATCGCAGACCCAGCGACCGGGGAAGCAGCAAGCCCCAGGGCCCCAGCCTGGCCCCCAGGGCAGTGTCTCTGATGCCGAGGGGACCCAAGTGGGAAGGACTTTGGAACCTCCCCACCCCACCCTGCCAACACAGCTTACTTCTGCCACAAAATCAGGTCGGCAGAACCAGTGCAGGCTGTCAAATACCTCAGAGGAGGCAGGACTGCGGTCACCCGGCAGTGCAGTGACACAGGCCCTGAGGAGAGAGAGAGCAGGCCACTTCATCAGCATCGCCCACTTAACTGCTGCGAGCCACCTTCAGGGCCAGCTGGCACCGGCAAACCTTCCCACCAACACAGCTTATCCCCCTGTGTGATCAGAGGCAGAAAGACCCCGCTTAGAGCCAGGTGGACAGGGAGCTGCCGCGTGTCCCCTTCAACATCCACCCCCACCAGCAAAGCTCAGGGGACCACCCCCTGCGGACCAGACCACAGCTGCTGCTGGGAGCTGACGCGGGCAAGGCCTAGCCAGGGCCGCAGACCTGTGTCAATGGACTGGCAGAGGCCACCGAGCGCCTCCCAGAGCTGGCACAGAACAGCATCGGCAGCGGCCAGGTCATGCTGAAGGGAAACCCCAAAGCGCCGCCAGCAGCTACCCCAGGCAGGGTTTCCCACCAGCACGGCCCACCTGCCAAAAGAATTAACCTCCAGCAGCTGGTGCAGGTCCAGGAGTGCAACAGGGTGTGGCCCAGTTCCCTAGAGGAGCCCTGTTGCAATAGCCACAGCAGCTACTGCGCTGACTCCGATACCAGTGGTGCCCGCAGAAAGGAAGAGAACCCTCAGGTCTCCGCAGAGCGGTCCAGCACCCCCAGCGGGGACAGCACCAGAGGCAGGACCCCAAACCCAGGGGTGCCAGCAAGCAAGGACAGACGGCAGGCTTTCCCAGTAGAACAGGATAGCTCCCCCTACAGGCCAAGCGGCAGCAAGGAACAAACTACAAGGGTGCCAACTTAAGTTGTGGAAAGCCTGAGGGTCCTGCACCATTGAGGCCCAACCCCACTACTTAACAAAAAACTCAGGGCCTAACCAGTGCAGACAGTGTCTATGTAGACTGGGAAGTGCCTCCAGGCCCTCTCACTAGCGCCTCCACTCCTGGACACACAGAGGGGGAGTGGAGTCCAACATAAGCCCACGTCCCAGGGTGCTCTCAGGTAGGATAGTGGTATCTGCAGAAAGGAAGAAGATTTTCTCCCTGCCCCACCCAAAAAAAACAGCAGCAAAGCTCCCCAGCACACAAAAGTCTCACAAATCTTAAACTGAACCAGAAAGGAGTTGAGAAATTATTCAAATGATCTCCACGTAACCCTTCCGGAAAGGGAACACAGACTATAACACGCAGAGGCAACAGAAGCCCACAACCATTTACAGCAAAAGACTCCTTCCTTGAAACTTCACCACTAACAAGACCAACTCCCCATCCAAAGGGAGTTTTTTTATTGTTGGTTTTTGGTTGTGCTTTTGTTGTTGGTGGTATTCTGGGTATTTCTTTTGTGGGTTTGTTGGTTGATTGGGTTTTTTTTTCTCTGCTTTTTTTTTTCTTTTCCCCTGTGTTTTATTTCCATTTTCATTTTTTATTCATTTTTATTTTGTTTTGTTTGGTCTTGTTTCTTGATTTTTTTATTTGTCTTTTGTTTTGTTTGCAGTTTCATCTCATTTTAATTTTGCCTTTCCTTCATGTGGATGTGTCTAAGTATGGGATAGTCTGCAGTCTTTTTCTATCTTTGTTTTCACTTTATTCTTTCCATTTTTTGTATCTTTTTCTCTTCCTCTTATTTGCTCAAGTGTTTGTTTCATTATTGATGTCACCATAGACATTTTTCTCTCCCCATCTGACTTCTGTTTTGAACTGTCACTGTTCCCCTACCATTTTCTTCCCCTTTGTTTCCCAAAATCACAGTATCCACTTGGACATAAACATTCAAAGCTGGAGTGAAAACTCTGTACTCCAAAAGCAGGACTCTGAGAAATATATACTCCACTGCTAGTTGCTCCGAACACCAAATGGGATGGAAGATAATCCACCAAGTCCCACCAATACACCCCCAGTATAATGACAGGGAGCACTGGGACAAGAAACTCAACTCCCCACAAATTGAAAGGAAGTCCGAATGAGGTGGGAGTTCCAAACAGCACTCCGAGTAACAACAAAATAGTCAAACTGAAGGCAGACTATCTTCCTGAATAGACCATTCCTGCCTAGCCTCCAGGGTAGCCTAGAAGAGGTAACAAGGCAAAGAAGACACTAAAATATCTCAGAGGTGCCAGGTCTTATACCCACTTAAAGAGGCAGTGAGGGCTGAGTTTAAATACTTGATTTAAGAAGCAGCTGCTCAGAGACTAATTAATACCCCACCTTAGGTCTCACTATAAAAGATAACTACTAAACAGAATACATTAGCAAAAAAAAGAAAGAAGGACTTCAAAAACATAATTGCAAAACTAAGAACCCTGAAAATATGGGTAAAAAGTCCACCAAGGCTACAATAAACCCTCACAACCCCAACAAGGGAAGTCACCAATACAGAGATCAGAGATGCCAGATGGAGAATTTGGAATTTTGATCTTCAATATGATGACAGATCTTAAGAATTAAATCAGAGAAAATGATCATATATGAAGGATCAATTCAATAAAGAACAAAAACCCTGAATGACCTGTAAGAATCAATAAATAATTCAATTTAAGCTATCACCAACAGACTAGATAACATGGAAAACAGAGTCTCAGCTGTAGAAGACAGTATATTCAAAACTGATCAATCAGGCATGAATATAGAAAAGACAAAACATCAGCAGGACCAGAACATTCAAGAATTATGGGATAACATCACATATCCAAACCTAAGAATAATTAACATTGAAGAAGTTATGGAGGCAAAGACCAAGGGAATTAAGAATCTCTTCAAGGCCGGGCGTGGTGGCACACGCTTGTAATCCCAGTACTTGGGAGGCAGAGACCAGAGGATCTGGGTTTGCAGCAAGCCTCAGCTACTTAGTGAGGCCCTCCACAACTTCATGAGACCATGTTTCAAAATAAAAAGTATAAAAAATAGGGCCGGGGGTGTAGCGTGGAGGTAAAAACGCCCCTGGGTTCAATCCCCAGTACTGCAAAAAAAAAAAAAGAATCTCTTCAGAGAAATAGTAACAAAAAACTTCCCAAATTTGGATAAAGATATGGACATCCATTAACAGGACACATTTAGAACCCCAGTAAGACAAGATCAAAAAAGACCATCTCCATCACATTATAATCAAAATGTGTAACAGAGAGGCTAAGAAGAGAATCCTAAAACCATTGAAAGAGAAAGGCCAGGTGGCATTACAAGGTAAAACAAAAAGAATCCCCCCAGATTTTTCAACCCAAATACTGAAAGTCATGTAGTGATAGAAAGTCATAGAGTGATGCACTTCAAGCCCTTAGAGATAACAACTTCCAACTGAGATTGTTATATCCAGCCAAACTATCCTCAAAATTGATGGAGAAATAAAAACCTTCCAAGATAAGCAGAAGCTAAAAGAATTCATGAAAACCACACCAGCAGGGGCGGAGGGGGCTGCAGGCGGGCGGGCGGGCGGGGGGCTGATGTAGACTCGTGGGGAGGCGCCGAGCCAGCCGCTGTCCCGGTCTCGCTGGCCATCGAGTTCGAGGCGCCGGTATCGTCGTGTCGCCGTGCGCGGGCCGCCGAGCCTCGGAGACCAGCCGCCCGCGCGAGCGGCCACCGGGCATGGCAGCGGAGAACGCGGGCAGCTACTCCTTTGAGCAGGCCCAAGCGTTTTGTTTATTCCCATTTCAACACATGATGGCTGAAGCTCCTAACGTGGCCGTCATGGAGGAACAGCAGATGCCAGCAGACACGCCAGCGCCAGCGCCTGCTCAGAAACCAGTACAAGAGGCTCCAAAAGGAAGGAAAAGAAAAACCAGAAAAACAGAGCCGAAAAAACCAGTGGAACCCAAAAAACCTGCCGAGTCAAAAAAATCTGGCAAGTCTGCAAAATCAAAAGAAAAGCAAGAAAAAATTACAGACACGTTTAAAGAGAAAAGAAAAGTAGACCGTTTTAATGGCGTTTCCGAAGCTGAGCTTTTGACCAAGACTCTCCCTGATATTTTGACCTTCAATCTGGACATTGTGATTATTGGCATTAACCCAGGACTAATGGCTGCTTACAAAGGGCATCATTACGCTGGACCTGGAAACCATTTTTGGAAGTGCCTGTTTATGTCGGGGCTCAGTGAGGTTCAGCTGAATCACATGGATGATCACACTCTACCAGGGAAGTATGGTATTGGATTTACCAACATGGTGGAAAGGACAACGCCAGGCAGCAAAGATCTTTCCAGTAAAGAATTTCGTGAAGGAGGATGTATTCTAGTACAGAAATTACAGAAATATCAGCCACGAATAGCGGTGTTTAATGGAAAATGTATTTATGAAATTTTTAGTAAAGAAGTCTTTGGAGTAAAGGTTAAGAACTTGGAATTTGGGCTTCAACCCCATAAGATTCCAGACACAGAAACTCTCTGCTATGTCATGCCATCATCCAGTGCGTGGTGTGCTCAGTTTCCCCGAGCCCAGGACAAAGTTCATTACTACATTAAGCTGAAGGACTTGAGAGACCAGCTGAAAGGCATCGAGCGCAACACCGACGTTCAGGAGGTGCACTATACGTTTGACCTACAGCTCGCACAAGAGGATGCAAAGAAGATGGCTGTTAAAGAAGAAAAATATGACCCCGGTTAAGAAGCAGCATACGGTGGTGCTTACAGTGAAAATCCGTGCGCTGGTGAGCCTTGCAGCTTCCCTTCAGATGGGCTAACCGACAGTGCGGAATTAAGAGGAGAATCAGCTTTCAGTGACGTTCCAAATGGGCAGTGGATGACCCAGTCGTTTACAGACCAGATTCCTCCCTTTAATAATCACTGTGGAACGCAAGAGCAGGAAGAGGGAAACCATGCTTAAGAATGGTGTTTCTCAGCTCTGCCTAAGTGCTGCAGTTTTAATGCAGTTGTCAAGAAGTATAACCTCAGTTTGCTAACTGAAGTATTTTATTAGTACTTTACTCTAGTGGTGTAACTATAGTACAAAACAGTTGTGTGGTAGAATCAACTGTATGAACCTGAGTAGTTTGGAAGGAAAATGTAGGGAATTTTGTATATGAGTTTTTGTATGTGAATTAACCATCATTCCAGCTTTTTGTATACTACACTTCACTTAGGAAGAAATCAGTTTTCTTTTGGGAGTACTTTTGATCTGTAATTTTAAAATGCAACAGTCTGGCTACTTATAGTTGACTCATAACTGGGCATAAACCTAGATACACCATTGTCCCTTTTACGCCCAAGAAGGGCATTCTAATAATAAGAATTATCACTGTTAAGAAAGCACATGTGTTGCTTTTCGTATCTGATGCTAGCTCAGCGGAGTCCCACTTGCTAGCTTTTGGTGGTAACTGAGGGTAGACTCGGGCTCCCTGAGTTGTGCTCACACTCAGACCTCTCTTGCTTGGTAGTGAAAAGGAGCATGGCTTCGCAGTAGCAAGGCTGACCCGGCCTGTCCCGAAGGCCTTGACTCTGCCTCTGACCTCCTCACCCATGTGTTTATCTTCTAGTAGGCAGAAACTGTTCTGCAGAGCTGGTGGGTTCCAGAGAATGCAGGAGACCTTTTAGATTTTGTCACTATATTTTACTTGAAAGGCATAAATTCGATAGAGAAGCAACTGAATTTCTGTCAGTCTTTGTCACCTGTCTAATTTTATCCTTAGCTATAAGGATGTGGCATGGAAAGTGATAAGAAATGAACTTTGAGGCTGAGCCATAAACTGCTAGTGGTGTTTGATAATCTCATTTAAATTGGTGCTTAGTGTACATGAGATGTACTAAAATCAGTAACAGAATTTTTCTTGCTAGGTAAATCTAATAAGCCAATAATTTTAAAATTCTTTCTGTGCATCTTTGCTGTTTGTTACTGTGGACTAAGTGAACCTCATGGAAAGGTTGGTTTGAATTATGTACCTTTGTGATTTTCTAATGCATTTTCCATGGTGCTACAAATAGTCCAGGCCCAAAGGCTGGTGGATATTAAAGCTGGGTATTCAGAAATGCCATTCGCATTCAGTCCTAATCACTCCTGAATATCTGACTTTATGTGTATCCAGGAAGCATGCTGTTTTTATAATATGGAATATCTGTAAGGTTTTTGTTACCACAGGAGGCTATATGGCCTGTTCTATTTATAAGAGAAACAAATTCTTGTGAATCTTAACATGCTTTTTAGATGTGGCAATGATGTATTTTATTTTTCCTTAAGTCTGGGTCAGGCTATGTAAAGGTCATTCATGTTATTTAAATGATGTACTGTACTGCTGTTTACATGGACATTTTGTGCGGGTGCTTTGAAGTGCCTTGCATCAGGGATTAGGAGCAATTGAATTATTTTTTCATGGGACTATGTAAAGCATGTAGCTAGGTGATAACTATTGTAGCTTTACAATAAATTTCCTTATTTGAGTGGAAAAAAAAAACAAAACCACACCAGCACTTGAGAAAACACTCAAAAAATGAACCATAAAGAAGAAATGAAAAATAAACATCAGAACCAGAGAAAAGATGACTACCACCAGATGAGCAACTAAGCAAAGGAGAACTAATATTGCTTCAACTAGAAAACATAATTCAAGCCGGGCGTGGTGGCGCACGCTTGTAATCCCAGTACTTTGGGAGGCGGAGACCGGAGGATCTGGGTTCGCGGCCAGCCTCAGCTTGCTCTCTCTCTCTCTCTCTCTCTCTACTTAGTAAGGCCCTCTGCAACTTCGTGAGACCCGGCTTCAAAAAAATAAAAGTATAAAAAAATAGGGCCGGGGGTGTAGAGCGGAGGTAGAACTCCCCTGGGTTCAATCCCCGGTACCGCAAAAAAAAAAAGAAAAGAAAACATAATTCAAAATGATAGGAAATAGAAGTCATATCTCTATAATAACAATGAATGTCAATGGTCTCAACTTCTCAATTAAAAGACAGACTGGCAAATTGATTAAAACTCACAATCCAACTATATGCTGCCTTTAAGAAACACATTTTGTAGGAAGAGAGATTCACAAGCTAAAGGTGAAAGGATGTAAAAAGATATCCCATGCAAATGGAGACTGAAAGCAAGCAGGGGTAGCTACCCTCATATCTGATACAGCGGACTTTAAGCCAAAACTTGTCTGAAGAGACAAAGAGGGTCACTTCTTACTGATAAAAGGAACCATCCAAAACCAAGACATAACCATAGTAAATATTTATGTCCCTAATATTGGCACAATCTATGTAAAACAAATCCTTCTTGACTTGAAGACCCAGATAGACTCCAACACAATAATCCTGGGAGACCTCAGCACACATCTCACCATTAGATTGGTTGCCTAGACAAAAAATTAGTAAAGACACTTCAGACCTAAATAACACTATAAACCAATTGGACCTAACAGACATTCGCAGAATATTCCATCTAACAACAGCTAAATACACATTCTTCTCAGCTGCTCAATAACCTCAAAAAGGATAAAATATTTAAGAATAAATTTAATCAAGGGGGTTAAAGACCTTTACAATGAAAATAATAAAATACTAAAGAAAGAAATTGAAGAAGATCTTGGAAGATGGAAAGACCTCCCATGATCTTGGATAGGCAGAATAAATATAATCAAAATGGCCATCCTACCAAAAGTGATCTACATATTCAATGTAATCCCTATTAAAATACCAATGTCAATCTTCATAGATGTAGAGAAATCAGTCATCAATTCATATAGAAAAACAAAGACCCAGAAGAGCCAAAGCAATTATCAGCAATAAGAACCACGCCAGAGGCATCACAATACCTGATTTCAAATTATACTAGAAAATGATAGTAATAAAACATGGTAAAGCATGGTATTGGCACAAAAACAGACACATAGACCAATGGAACAGAAGACTCAGAAATAAAAACTCATATTTATAACCAGTTGATTTTTGATAAAGGTGCCAAAAGTATATGCTGGAGAAATGATAGCCTTTCAATAAGTGGTGTTGGGAAAACTGGTCATCCATATATAGAAGAATGGAATTAAACCCCAACCCCTCTCCCTGTCCAAGAGTCAACTCAAGTTGGATAAAAGACATAGAAATTATACCAGAAACTTTGAAACTGCTACAAGAAGGCATAGAACAAACACTCCAACATATAGGTACTGGTACTGGTAGAAACTTCCTTGTAAGACCCCAAAAGCTCAGGAAATTACAACAAGAATTAATAAATGGAGTGGCATTAAACTAAAAAGCTTCTGTGCAGCAAAAGAAATCATGATTTCACCAGAGAGAGCTTTTAGAATGGGAGAAGATCTTTGCTAGTTACCCCTCTAATAAAGGACTAATATCTAGAATATACAGAGAGCTTAAAAAAAACTTAACACTAAAAAAATAACCCATCAGCCAGGCGTGGTGGCGCACGCTTGTAATCCCAGTACTTTGGGAGGCGGAGACCGGAGGATCAGGGTTCGCGGCCAGCCTCAGCTCGCGCACGCGCGCGCGCACTCTCTCCCTCTCTCCCTGTCTCTCTCTCTCTCTCTCTCTCTCTCTCTCTCCCTGTTTCTCTCTCCCTCTCTACTTAGTGAGGCCCTCCGCAACTTTGTGATACCTGGTTTCAAAATAAAGTATAAAAAAATAGAGCCGGGGGTGTAGCGCGGAGGTAGAAGGCCCCTGAGTTCAATCCCCGGTACCGCAAAAAAAAAAAATAACCCATCAATAAATGGGCAACTGAACTGAATAGACACTTCTCAAAAGAAGAAATACAAATAGCCAATAAACATATGAAAAAATATTCAAAATCATTAGCAATTAAGGAAATGCAAATCAAAACTACACTGAGATTCCATCTAACTTCAATTAGAATGGCAATCATTGAGAACACAAACAATAATAAATGTTGGTGAGGATGTGGGGAAATAATAACTCTAATACACTGTTGGTGGGACTGCAAACTAGTACAGCCACTATGGAGATCAGTGTAGAGGTTTCTCACAAGATTGGGAATGGAACTACCATATGACCCAGCAATAGTATTCCTGGGCATCTTTCCAAAGGAATTTAAGTCAGAGTATTATAGCGATACATGCATATCCATGTTCATAGTAGCACAATTCGCAATAGCCAAATTATGGAGCCAGCCTAGATGTCCACCAACAGATGAATGGATCACAAAACTCTGGTATATACACACAATGGAATTTTCCGGGCCATATAGAAGAGCAAAATCATGTCATTTGCAAGAAAATGGATGGAACTCAAGAATATTATGCTGAGCAAGATTACCCAGTCTCAAAAAATGAATAGTTGTATGTTTTCTCTTATATGTGGAAGCTACATCGAAATTCAGAAATAAGGGTAACATCAGGTAGAAGAACAAAAACTCCAATGGAGTGATGGGGGGGTTAGGGAAGGGAGGAGGGGTAAAGAGATGTAAAGAGTGTAACATTTGAAATAATGATATGTATGTACACAAAATTATGGGCTCTAATCTCAAAGACATGTATGGGGAGGGGGAAGGAGGGGTAGGACCAGGAGGGAAGTTCTCAAAAGAGTTGACTGCATATATGTTTCTATCAATCTATACCCCAGTATGATGTATAATTACAATGCACCAAATAAAAGTTAAAAAAAGGGGTGGGGGATCTTCAGATAAAGGAGGAAAGAGACCAGTACAATAGTGCAAGGGTTTAGGGGGAAGAAAGTGGAGAGGGAAAAGGAGGATTGATGAAGGAAAGTGAAGGTATCACTACCAATCTCACTAACATGGATGGGGAGGGGTGGGTAGCAGGGTGGGATCTGGAGAGAAACACCAAGCACTGTGTGCATGTATCACTTTGAATTTCACTACAATGTGTAGTTACAATGCACTAATAAAAGTATAAAAAAGAAAAAGAAAACATCACAATCACAGTCTTGCCATGAGTGACAGGACAGGGTCCTTCTGGCAGGGTCTGCTTTTTTCTTTCTCAGAAGAAATAAAGTTTCTTCATTGAGAAGGCTCTTAAATTCTCCAAGTGATACTTCTGGGCAATTGAAGATGTCAAAATTATCACTTAACATTTCATATATATATTTGAGATATATATATATATATATATATATATACTTTACATGTGAAAATTATCACTGAATATTTCATATATATTTCATATATATATACTTTCCAAACTCTTTTATAGCAATGTTCTTTATATGATTTATAAAGTATAAATATTACAAATATTAGTTACAAAAGCAAATTTTATTAATAAGCATATGTATGCTGCAAAATGTTAGTTTTACTGAAGTGTAACTGACATAACCATGAGAGTTTTGGTATCTTCCAAAACTCATGTTGAAACATAATCCCCAAGATCAAGTGTTAGTGGTAGTCGAAGGTGGAGGCTTTGGATGGTAATTAGAATTAGATGAGGGGCCTCATTACTTCCTTAGTGGTTTGATGAGAAGAGGAAGAGACCCAAGTAAACAACTCCCTCCATCGTACCCTGGGCTAGCCGTGCCACCTTGGGCTCTGCAGAGTCCCCACCAGTGAGCAGGCTCTTATCAGAGGCAGCCCCAGAACCCTCGACCTCCAGCCTCCCAAAATGTAAGAAATACATATCTTGTCTTTATAAATTAGCTAGCTTGTGGTATTCAGTCATAGCAAGAGAAAGCAGAGGAAGACACTATTTAAATGTCATAAAAGAAAGAAGAAAACTGATATTCCCAGGGGATCGATCAAGACAGACTCTCCTGCAGTTTGTCTGTAGTCAAGATAACAGGGCTCTTTGCAGCCTTTAAAACTCTCAAGCAAAGACGTTACATCTTTGAGTTTTACCTATATATACCAGAAAAAGCATTTCGGACAAAAAGACTTGTCTGCAATCTGGGAAATGAAACTGAAACCAAGCCCGGTTCTTCCTCCTCCAGCCTCCTCCCACAACCAGGCACACCCTGCTGCTTTTCAGCTAGTTAGAGCTAAAACTGAGGCAGAACTCAAGCATACCAATGCTTTACTCAAACTGGAAAGAAGAAAATATTTTTCTCGAAAATCCTAGGAGGAAGGAAACACAGACATCAGAAATTTGAAAGACAATCTGGGTAAGTACGAGATGTCTTATACTAATGTTATTAGTATCTATGGCAGCAATTTATTGAATGGGAAAAAATTTACTTTGCATTGAAAAAATTGAAAAATACCCTAAAACAAAATATAATAATATGCTCAGCCTAGAACTTCTTGACTGTTTGCTATTGTGACAGGATTCTGCTTTATATTAGTTTAAAAAATGAGACATGACATTCCAGAAGAGATACAATTAAAAACTAGAGGTACTTTTATTGATGAACTCCCCCAAGGCATCATGGCATCTCCAGAAAGAATAGAAAATGAGGATTTTAAAGTTTACTTTGCATGATTCAAAGATACCTTGTGCCATCTACTCTGAGGAGTGGGCAACTTAGAAACAGAGCTCCCTGGTAGCTTCTCAGATATGATTGTCAGATGAGATGTATCTATGTGAGACAGAGACAGACTATTACAGGAAGTTCTTAGAGTTATGACAGCTTTATGTTCCTGGTAAGAATCATAGGTTTGTGTCTGATTTCCCCCCAAACCATTAATAAAGTAATGCAAGAGGACAGGGGATTGCATTTCTGAATCAAGGCCTACAGTTAACCTGCCAGTTCCTAAATTGTATGTGGGTTCAGTCCTGTAACAAATTCTGTTTCCTGTTTTATACTGGTGGCTAAGAAGCTCAGAAGCAACTTTTCAGGCCACCTTTCAAAGTATACAGAATCAAAAACAGCTATTGCAGGCACTAACTTTTCTCTGTGGCTTCACCCCTTTTTTTTCTCCCACCCCTAGTTAGCATTCCCCCTGGTTTCTTTCCCTAAAAGTTTTAATATATGTGTGATCCTGTATCTCTTTCTAAATTTAAAAAAAAGGTTTGGAACAAGAGAAAGTATAAATGAATCATTGGTAGGTAAGATATCTATAAACAGTGGCATGTGTGGGGAGAACTTTTTCTTCTAGTGTATATCCCCCAAATGGCATCTTCAACATTTTTTAAGTGATTATTGAAAGGCGCAGCTATCAAGACTCCAACAGAAGCTGTAGAGGAAGCAGCATGAAAATCAAACCCTGTTAAGTCACCACTGAAATAGCCAAAATGTGGGAGAGAAAAGAGTGAAAAGACACTACTTTTTGTATTTGCTTACTTTCTCAGCCAAATGTTCTGGCCAAGCTCTCTGATGTGAGACCCTGACTATGTTTTCACACGCAGATGGTAAGCAGCCAGGTATGAGGCTTAGAGCCCTGAGCACACCCGCAGTCAAACAAGAGGGTGTGCCTGCTCTGAGTCACAGTGCTGTGGCTGCGGCTGATATGAGCTGTACTTTCACCGGGTGGGACACACAAGAGCATATGAGGGCGACTAGAGGAGAGTGGGGTGGCGTGTTAGACCAGTATGAGCACTGTCCTTTTCATGGCTCACTCCATTTCCTTGGTCACTGCCAGTCACTTTTAGTGCCCAAAGGAGGAAACAGAGTGACGGACCTGGAGACTACAGTTCTCTGTCCTTTGCACAGCCCTTTCGCCATGCCTAGGTCATTTCCTTTGAATACAGAAGCTCGTTGGCCAAAAGATGTGGGAACCTCACCATCTATTTCCTTCTCATTATGTTGATCAAGCAGAGCTGGAAAAATATAACTGTGTAGAGATGCTGGAAAGTATACCATGGGCTTGGGCCAGGCTAGGACAGGTCTCTGCACAGATAGAGAGGGTACCAACTCTCTTTGCCTGACTGTGGTTTCAGCATCTCTTCCTGTTGTGATTTAGCCAGCATAAAACATACTTGAATGATGACGTTAAGAGCTCTGTAAAACTTTATACCTCTCTGGCCACATATGAACTTTATAAAAACTGTCCATTTCTCAAAGTAGCTGAAACACTTTTTCTCCCCACCAGCAACCTCTGAGCTCCACTGACTCCACATCTTCACCGCATTTGGTGTGACCAAATGATTTTAACCATTCTGGTGGATAGGTAGTATTAGCTCACTGAGGTTTGACTTTGCATGTCCGTGATGGTTAAAGATTTTGGAGCACTTCTAGATTCCAATCCATCACACCCACCTGTGTGACCATCAAAAGCCCCTCTGTGATAACTTTAAAAATATAAGTTTTGCAACTTACTACATCTTTTTTTCTTGCTGTTTCAGTGACGGCGTTGGTAGCCTCTGTGACCAGCTACCTCACACTGGGAAGTGGGGCTCCTTCCATTTCTTCTCAAGGTACTTTTGGCAAATTATATTTTTCAAGGAATTCATCCATTTAATCTCAGTCTTCAAATTTATTCATGTAAAGTTGGTTGCAATATCCTCTAATCATTTTAATTTTACAGTACCCAGTACTCCGTTTTGGCACCATTTTTCTCTCTTATTTCTCAGTTAATCTTTCCACTGGTGTGTCAACTTTATTACTTCTTGTTGAAAACTTCTGGACCTTCTTCAGTCTCTGCTGCACCTTTTCATTTTTATATATTCTGCTTTGATCTTTATTTTCTCCCTCTTTCCTTCCATTTATTCTGTTCTTTGAACTTATTAAATTAACATTTAGTTTAGTATTCTCAGTCATTTTTATATTTTTATACAACCATTTAGGGCTATAGATATTTCTATAAATATTGTTGACACTGTTTCTTACAAGTTTTCATATGCAGCATGTTCGTTGTTGTTCAGTCCTAATTTTTTCCTCTCTAATGTATGCAATTGCAATTTATTTTTTAATTGAACTTTTCACTTGAGATCATTTTTGTTCATATGCAGTTGTAAATAATAATGAAATATTCTGTGTACCCTTTATCCAGCTTCCCCAGTTGTAAAATCTTACAACTCTATGGTATAAAATCACAACCAAGATATTGACATTGGTACATTCGAAACTCAAGACAATCCCATTATCACAAAGATCTCTCATATTACTCTTTTATGTCTATGCTCATCTCCCTCCTTAATGCCAAGTAACTACCAATCTGTTCTCCATCTATGTAATTTTGCTATTTCAAAAATGTAATATAGCAGCCTGGCGTGGTGGCGCACGCCTGTAATCCCAGTACTTGGGAGGCTGAGACCAGAGGATCCGGGTTCACGGCCAGCCTCAGCGACTTAATGAGGCCCTCTGCAACTTCATGAGACCCAGTTTCAAAATAAAGTATAAAAAATAGGGCTGGGGGTGTAGCTTGGAGGTAGAACGCCCCTGGGTTCAATCCCCGGTACCGCAAAAAAAAAAAAAATGTAATATAGCCAGGCGTGGTGGCACACACTTGTAATCCCAGTACTTGGGAGGCTGAGACAGGAGGATCGCAGGTTTGCAGCCAGACTCAGCTATTTAGGCCCTCCGCAACTTAGTGAGACCCTGTTTCAAAATAAAGAATTAAAAAATAGGGGTGGGGAGGGTTAGCTTGGAGTTACAATGCCCCTGGGTTCAATCCCCAGTACTGTAGAAAAAATAATATAAATGAAATTTTACACATTATAACGTTTGGGGTTGGCATTTTTTACTTAGCAAAATTCTCTGGAGACTTATGAAGGTTCGTGTGTGTACCAGTAATCTATTCCTTTTATTGCTGAGTAGTATTCCATGGTATGTATGTAAAATGGTTTGTTTTACCATTCACCTTTTTTAAGTAAACTTTTATTGGTGCATTGTAATTATACATCATAATGAGGTTCAGAGTGATAGGAACGTCCGTGCACACCAGTTGTGTGTTTCCCTCTGGATTCCACCCCACTCCCTCCCCTTCCCACACATGTTATTGAGATTGGTATTGATAATTACGTATATTATTATATATATGGAATATATTACATATAAAGAATATATAATATATTATGTAATCTACATAATATACATTACATATTATATAAAATATATTATGTGTAGTATTGGTATTAATAATTACGTATATTATTTTATTTTATTTTATTTATTTTTTGTGTGTGTGTGGTACCGGGGATTGAACGCAGGGGCGTTCTACCTCCGCACTACACCCCCAGCCCTATTTTTTATACTTTATTTTGAAACCGGGTCTCACGAAGTTGCGGAGGGCCTCACTAAGGAGAGAGAGACAGAGAGAGAGAGACAGACAGACAGAGCTGAGGCTGGCCGTGAACCGGGATCCTCTGGTCTCCGCCTCCCAAAGTACTGGGATTACAAGCGTGCGCCACCACGCCCAGCCCACGTATATTATTTTAATTGTTTCCTTCATCAAGTCTCCTTTCTCCCTACTGCCCACAACTTCTCTGCTCTAAACCCCTCCATCGCTCCACTGGAGACTCTCCTCCAATATCTGAAGTCCCTTTGTTATCCAATTTCTCTCTAGCTTCCACATATAAGAGTAAACATAGAATTGTTCACTTTCTGAAACTGGCTAATCTCACTTAGCATAATATTCTCCATTTTCTTGCATAATTTTGGTCTTCTTTATGACTGAGTAAAATATCATTGTGTGTATATACCACAATTGTGTAATCTATTCATCTGTTGATGGACACCTAGGCTGGTTTCATAATTTGGCTAATTGTCAATTGTGCTGCTAGAAACATGGATGTGCATGTCTCGCTGGGGGCTATTATGAATAAAGCTGCTGTAAATATCTGTGTGCAGGTTTTCAACAGATTGTAAGTTTTCTTTTCTCTCAGATAAATGCTCAGCAGTGCAACTATAATACAAGTTATATTATAGTTGGATATTTAATTTTTGAGAAATTGCCCTACTGTCTTCCAGAGTGTCTATACCATTTTTACATTCCCACCAGCAATGTATACATAAATGATCCAGTTTCCCACCTCTGAAGCACCGGGTGTTGTAGCTACTTTTACTTTAGCCATCTAATTGTTGTGTAGTGTGTTTTCGTTCACATTTCCCTAATGGCTAATGATAACATCTTTTAATGGGTTTATTTTCTATTCATATATTCTCTGCAGTAACATCTCTTCTTTTGCTTTGCTAATTTTCTAGTTGGATTTTTTTTCTTTTTCCTTTTCCTTTCTCCTTCTGAGAGCTCTTTTATCTAGATAGAAGTCCTTTGTGTAGTTTGCAAATATTTCTCCTTATTTACAGCTTGTTTTTGATCCTCTTAATACTGTCTTTTGCAGGGGAAAAAAAAGCTTTTAATTTTGGTGAAGTTCAATTTATCATTTTTTTTCCTTTTGATGAATCATGTTTTTGGTGTCAAGTCTAAGAACTTTTTTCCTAGCCCTAGAAAATGAAGATTTTCTTCTATTTTTTTCTAAAAGTTTCTTAGTTTTACATTTAAGTCCATGATTCATTCCAAGTTAATGTTTGTATAAGGTGTGGTTAGTTGAGGTTTTTTTGTTTTTTGTTGTTTGTTTTGGGTTTTTGTTTTGTTTTGTTTTCAGATAGATCTTGTGTTAGGTTTTTGTCACTGTGACCAAAATACCTGACAAGAACAACTCAGAGAAAAAAAAAACTTATTGTGGCTCATGGTTTCAGAGGAGTCAGTCCATGGTTGGCTGGCTCCAACGCAGAAATATAGCAGAAGAACATAGCAGAGGAAAGCTGCTCAGATCAGGGAAGCCAAGAAAAAGAGAAACAGGAAGGGGCCAGGGACAGATAGAATTCCCAAGGCCACACCCCCACGATCTACTTCCTCCAGCCATGCCCCATCTGCCCATAGTTACCACCAGTAGTCCATTCAGATTTTTAAATCATCAAATGGATTAATCCACTGATGAGGTTAGAGCTACAGGATCCAATCATTTCTTAAGTCCCACCTTTGCCTTACTGCCTCCTGCATGAGTTTTGGGGGGACATTCCAGACCCAAGAGCTATCCAATTACTTCTCCACCATTTATTGAAACTACCCTACTTTTGAATGAATTATTTTTGCATCTTTGTCAAATATCAGTTGGGCATAGTTGTGTGGGTCTACTTCTGGGACTCTATTCTGTTCTATTAGTATATTTATCTCTGTATCAACACCATACAGCTTTGATTATCATAGTCATAAAATAGGTCTAGAAAAAGAAACTATTCCTCCCATTTTCTTCTAGCCCCCTCCCTTGGTAATGAGGATTAAACTCAGGGGCATTATACCTCTGAGCCACACCCCCAGCCCTATTTTATTATTTTAGTTTGAAACAGGGTCTCATTAAGTTGTTAAGAGTCTCACTAAGTTGCTGAGGCTGTCCTCAAATTTGCCTCCCAAGTACTGTGATTACAGGCATGGGCCATCATACCCATCTTATTCTTCTTTTAAATTTTTTTAACTGTTATACTTCTTTGCCTTTCCATATAAATTTTACAATAATTTTGTTTATATCAGCAAATAATCACGCTGGAATTTTGATAGAAAATATGTTAAACCTCCTCATGATTTGGAGATAACTGACATTCATACTATGTAAAATTTCCAGTCCACAAACACATTATGCCTCTCCACTTATTTTGCTCTCTGATTTCTTTCATCAGTGTTTTATACTTTTCAGCATAAAAGTCTTCTACATATTTTGTTAGGTTTACACCTAAGTATTTCAGGGGCTTTTTAAAGTGGTTCTAAATGGAATTAATTTTCAATCTTGGTGTCCATGTGTTCATTGTTCACATAAAGAAAATCACTTCTTATGTTTATCCTATAGTCTGAAAGGATGTTGGACTCACTTGTTAGTCCTATGGATATTTTTGGACATTATTTGGCATTTTCTATGTAAACAATCATGTCATCGGAAAATAGAGACAATTTTATTTCTTCCTTTCCACACTCTATCTTTTATTTTCTTTTCTTGCTTTATTTCACTGGCTAGAACATCCTTATAATGTCAAGTAAGGGTAGCAAATGCAGACATCTTTGCCTTGTTTCCAGTCTTAGGGGAAAAGCATCGTCTTCCACCATTAGTTATGTTAGCTGAAGGATTTTTGTAGCTGCTCTTTATGAGACTCTAGTCCTAGTTTTTTTCTTTTTTTTTTTTTTTTTTTTTTTTTTTTTTTTTTTTTTTTTTTTTTTTTTTTTTTTTTTTTTTTTTTTTTTTTTTTTTTTTTTTTTTTTTTTTTTTTTTTTTTTTTTTTTTTTTTTTTTTTTTTTTTTTTTTTTTTTTTTTTTTTTTTTTTTTTTTTTTTTTT